>LOJH01001786.1:21620-40560 GCA_001685095.1 Ellobius talpinus
CTCCACCTCCTTTCTCCCAGCATTCCCTTTAGTTTTCCCCACCTAGCTCTGTTCCCCTGTAGCTTTCCTATAGGAAAAAAGCAGTTCCTTTATTAACCAATGATATTCACAGGATACAAAGGGGAATCCCACATCAAGGCTTACATTACTTTCAATGTACGCAAAGGTTTTTGGGTTGTGTTCTACTCCTTTTGTAAGTTGAAAAACATCTATATTTTTTACTTTCTTAATGAGGAAGAAAATCCTATCATTTTCATTAACATAGTCAATCCTGGGCGGGCATCATGTTAAGAAAATAAGCCATGGCACACACAGATAGACACTGCAAAACTTCACTTACCTGTGGAATTTAAAGATGTAAAACCCAGGGAAACAGACTACAGTGGAAGCTCCCAGTGTCCAAAAGGTGGAAAATGAAGAGGTGCAGACTAAAGTACCCAGAACTACAGATATGCAGCATAAATGGGGTTCTGAGGTTAAATGGCTAGCAATGATGGCTATGGCTATCAGCATTTTACTGTGTGTTCGGCCCATACCATCTGTAGATTTAGTTGTGAATTGAATATTTTGGGAAACTCTGTGTCTGTCCTAAACAGTGGGCTGTGCTTTTCTGTGTCATTACTTTCTATATGAGAGAGTAGAGCAATTATCACATAGCATTTACATGGTAGGCATCTTAAGTACTATAGAGACGATTAGACAACATAAATGAGAAAGACAGAGATGCAGCACAGTGGTGCAAGGTATGCTGACGAAACATGGGACCCTGTGTTTGATTTCTAGCAACAGCCCCTGCCCCCATGTATACACACACACACATTTCCCGAAAGTACACAGGAGGACACTCACACATCATATGTAAATCTTATGCCATTCATGTAAGAGCCCTGAACTTCTGTAGATTCTGACATGGGGGCATGACTACTAAAGGAAGGCTATATTGTTTTAAAATAAACTAACAAAGTCAACTTTATGTGTCCTCACCACATTCACAGACACAATGTGATAGATATCTTTAATTGGCCTCATTCATGATCATTTCACAAAGCATACCTATATCAAAACACCATTGTATGCCTTAGAAATATAAAGAATATACAGGTTTGGGTTTCAATAGTGCTGGAATTCTTTTTAAAGAAAGTATTAATAAAAGTATGGCCAGGAGTATATATACCTACTGATCTACTGGCTAAATGCCCTACAACATTTTATTTCATTTTATTATCATTATTATTTGGTTTTTTAGATAGGGTTTCTCTATATAACAGGTCTGGCTGTACTGAAACTTGCTTTGTAGACCAGGCTGGTCTCGAACTAACAGAGATCCATCTCTGCCTCCTGAGTGCTGGGATTAAAGGTGTGTGCCACTATTGTCTGGCCATGCTAAAACATTTTAATTGTAGATTTCTTTTCAGTTTAAATAAAGTATAAGAAAGCAGAGAATCTATCAGGCATGGTGGCGCACACCTTTAATCCCAGTACTTGGGAGGCAGAGGCAACACTAGCCTGGTTTACAGAGTGAGTTCCATGACAGCCAGAGCTATAAGAGAACCCCTGTCTCAAAAAGTAATCAACAAACAAAAGAGCAAATGAAAACAAAAAATAAAGCCAAGAATGATATTGAATAAAACTTGTAGACTACTCTTTTGGTAAGGTAAATTACATTATTGACTAAAAGCTGGAATGGCACATGACCTAGGATTTTAGTGGGAGAAGACGCTTTTGTACAAATATACTTTTGCTGGATAACAGGTAACCTCGGGGCTCTGCTACTGCTATCAAGAATATGTGAATGGAGTCATAAAACCTGGGTGCTCTCAGGAGACTCAAGAACGGTTTCAGAGCTCTTACATCAGCACTGTCATCAAAAGCATTCCTACTTAAGGAGCACTCACAGCCCCTGCTTCCCCAGTTTACACAAGGACAATAGTAGTTACCTGTCTTTGGGTCTGCCGAAGATGTGCATTTCTAATGACTATTTTCAGGGACTCTGAACGTGATTCTTAAGTTGTTCATCTTTAAAGACTAATATTCTAAAACATCTACTCAATACTCACTTCCCAACCAATAATATCTCCTGCCTTTAAAGGTCAGGCATTTCCCACAGACAAGGAATTGAGCTGGGAATGATCAAATGCTGTTGATAATCTAAGTTTACTGCACCAAGAAACTCAATGGCTCAGTGTCCCAAGGAATCGAGATTAAGGATGGACAAAAAAAAATTGGGAAGTGAAGTACAGGCATGTCTAAAAAGTTATTTGTTAATCTTTAATGGCAGTTAGGTTTCTAAGACGTTGAAAGAAATTCCTTTACATACTGAAGACCAAGCTCCATTCTTTGTGTACACGTGTGTGTTCACGTGCATGTGAAGCCAGAGGCCCATGGCAGCTGCTTTTCTCAATCTTTTTTCACCTCATTTCTCTGAGATAGCATTTCTCACTGACCCTGGTGCTTGCCATTTTGGTTAGTTTGACTAGCTGGCAAGCCCCAGGGATCTTCACTACTCCTTAGCACTGGAAAAACAGACCACAGCAGGCTTTTTAAGTGGGTGCTGGGAGTCTGACCGCAGGCCTTGTATGAGCCATCTCTCTGGTCCCTGAATCCCTTCTTTTCCTTTCCTTGTTTTTGTTTGTTTGTCTGATTCTATTTTAGCTCCCAGCCTCACCAAGTCTCTTACATAGAAGTTCATATCATGATTAGCTGATCATTAATTACCATTGGAAAATTGAACACTGAAATTGTAACCTGGTGGCCAACAGAGCAATCCGAGGGGCTCCGTCACCATAACAGTTATTTATTTGTTTATATGTGAAAACTGCTTTTGGAAGCAGTTATTGACACTTATAATTCCACTATTTTAAGGTCCGACATCGTTGAACAGTACAAAGCAGCACTGTGCAAATGACTCCACCTTTGAATGCCTACAAATATGAGAGAAACTGCCCACACCCCATAAATGCTGAAATTTGGTCTAAAGCTCTTAGTTCCTCTCCAGGAGCATCCCGCCAGCACCATTCCTTAGTTCTGTACTTGTGGAGGACAATCATCTTTGAGTCCCACTCATGAGCATGATGACAAGACACCATTCCATGGCCTGGAAGGTGGGTTCCCACTGACAAAGTCAGAGCAGAGCCTGTAAGAGGCTGTGTTGGGTGTAAGCTCTGGGAGACTTGTGTCTCCTGGGCTGTCTGTCAAGTGGAATGCAGCAGAAAGTTAAAGAACTGGCAAATGTCTGAGAAAACCAGTCCTACCATTTTTCACATCTCATTTTGCATTTTAAGGTATTTTACCAGTAAAAATTAAGAGAAAGCAAGATTAGGACAACACACTGTTTACTGTTTCTCAGTCTTCTTGGTATCAAAAGGGTTGAGTTATTCTGACTTTCAAGGGGCTAGAGATAATTGATAGAATGTCTAACAAGATCATTAGGGTAAAGTCATTATTATTAACAATCAGTACATCTGTGACATACAAATTTTATTTTGTTTGCTCTTTTTCTCTATGTAGGAATTACCTTTAAAATGCAAAGTAAAACAAGTAGATGTTCATGGATTTTCCAGTGAAGAAATCAGACACAAGAAGACTAGGTGACTCTCAGAGTTAGTAATGGGCCAGAGGCTGCAGGAGATTTCACCTACAGCAGTGGTTCTCAACCTGGTTGCAACCCCTTAACACAGTTCCTCATGTTGAGGTGACCCACAACCATAAAATTATCTTCACTGCTACTTCACAACTTCAATTTTGCTACTGCTATGAATTGTAATGTAAATATGCAGGATATCTGACATGAGACCCCTAGGAAAGGTTGAGAACCATTGACTTACAGTCACCCACATTCAAGGGCAGAGATCTGTTACCCAGGCAACAAGGTTGTTTGATTAAAAGCTAAATAGGCATGATACCAGCATTAATGACATAAAAAAATCTCTGAAATGGCTTCGTTCACATTTGTAAGTTCAACAATTCTTTGAGTCTCCAGGGTGGATTTCTTGGTCTGTTTTGCCATGCAAAGTCTACAGGCATCAGGTACCAACAGATACTTTATAGTCTATGGGAAGTCATACATTTTGTTCCCGGTAGGCCGTGACTACAGAGTTGTTCTGAAGCATAATAAATACAGGGATATGAAGAGTTAATTAAGGGCCACCCTATGACTTCCATAACACTGTAACTCTAACTTATTTCTCCTCACAAGTTGGAAGGCACTGCATGAGAAGAATTTATGTGGCTGTGAAGCCACGGGGCAGACGGAGGATCTGAGGTGAGGGGCCAGAAAACTCTATATTTTTAACTCAATCAAGTCACCATGGAAAGAAGGTGATGTCATTAAGTGCCAGGTACAAAATCCAGAAGCTTACCATAAATAACAAAGCAATTTAATGTGTAAAAGAAAATAAAACATAAAGCCTTTGTCTAAACTTCTCAAGTGACTCTGTGTCTTTTGACCTGACCCGAAGTTGCAGGAGATTTTCATAAACACCTGTTTTTCTGCATGAGCATCTCTTTCCAAGCCCTCAGAAGCTATCTAACCACAAAACCACATTAGACTGTTTACACAAACAGATCATGCCTAGCTTTTGACTCTGTCACAGCACCAACAAATATCCCTTCACATTTTTCTAAGGAGGAATGAGGCATGGCACGGTGGCACTGGAAGCTGTGGGTCCTAGAGGGCCCTAACTGAACTTTTGGATAAATTTACCATTTTCACTGAAAAAAAAGATGAAGAGAGGTATAGGGACAACAGTATCCTGATGAATAAGAATATGAGGCACTAGCCCTTTCCCTCAGTGGGCCCTGTCACCCGCAGTGCTCCCTTTAGAAAGCAAACCCATAGAAGAGGAACAGGGAAGCTAGTTTTCCCACCTAATGAATGGAACACCCCCTCCCCAGAACTTTGCTCCCCATGAGCTTCACAGCTTGTAGTTTATAAGAGAATCAAAATGCTATATACCTTAAAAGAAAGCTCTACACATCAAGGGAACCTCCCAAGCAAACACAAAAATGCATCACAGAGGGGAAGAGATACATGGAAGAAAGCTCTTATCAAAGGCCTGGGTTTACATCCCTAAGCATAAGAAGAGTGCACCAGAGATATGGCTCTTATGTGCATGCATCTTAGCCATATGCAAAGACGCTCTCCCTGTAAGACATATGCAGAATCAATTCAGTCCAACTGCCATTTTTACCTCTAAGGTGGGTCTAAACCTAAAGAGTCAATAATAAAATTACAAACGCATTCTGTTTGTATGGCTATGAGGAAGCAGAAATAATACTTGAGGGAATATGTAAAATGATTGATGGAAGTATTGATGGAAGGGAATTTGATGATATTGGAGATTACATATCTGTGTTTACCTTCTTTCTGACCCATGAATCCAAGTTTTAAGAGTCTCTTCCAAAGATATCTAGACTATATATATATATATATATACAAAGTTGCTCACTGTAGAATATTTGTTTTAGCGGAAAAATATAGATGAAACAAGATAATAAGGTGGACAGTGGCGGAAAACACACTGGCTTTCAACAGAGACACCAGACCACTCTTCCTAAAGCAGCAAAGTGTTCTTGACAAAGAAGAGTTCTGTTTGTGAATGTATTTATCTCAAAACTGTGTCATATCAGCACTCTAAATCTAATGTGCAACCAGCAGAGGCTGATGGCAGGTAGGTGCACAGGATAGATGACCCAGCTTTTCAACAAATAAACTTCTAGTGGGAAACGAGATGGGGGTAAGCAACCTATTAGTCAGTGGTACCTTATGAACACTATTGCAACAAACAATAAACCAAGCACTAAAAATTACATGAGAATATATATACGTACACATGTCTATTTTATATATATTCACACATATACTTATACATATGTGTCTACATGTACGTATTGTACCTAAAAGGTAAACTGGGGAAACATGAACAGGTACTAAAGAGACTGACATTATTGAGAAATAACTAATTTTTAAGATATGAGATTTTTTTAAAAAGTTTTGTCTTCTATAGACATCTATTAAGATATGAATAGATGAATTAGCACCATACATGTGACTTGTTTCAAAACTTGTAGTGGAAGGGATGGTGGAAGGGTGACTGAGCGATAGTGAGTTAGACTGGATGATGGGCATTCCCTGCTTATAGGTAAGATCAAATTTTTCTATAATAAAGCTTAAAATATGAGCACAAATAACAAAAACTTAGGTATCTAACATTAGAACGATTTTGAAAATGCTATTAGACTACATCTTCCATCTCAGAGCATATCAAGGCCACTTTGGGGGCTTTTGCCACCTTAATAGACCCCAAACACCAAGCCATCTGTGTCATAGCCCGCAGGCCTGCAGCAGTGGGAAGAAGCTGAGAACCACTGTGCAAACACCTCAAGCACAGGAATGTGCGTTATCCACAGGGTGTTGACCCAGTGTCTTAAATGTCTAGTGTCTAAGAGGCACTCAAGAAATATTTGGTGAATGAGTGACTGACCCAAGGTACGTAATGGCAGCTAACTGCTACATGTGCAAAAACAGCAAGTCATATTTGATATTGAACCCTCTGGGCTCACTGGCCTGAGAGGGCAGGGCCCCCTGTTTCAAGTAGAATGGTTTTCCTTCATAAAGCCACAGACCAGTCAGTCCGAACACGTACGAGTAAACACCCAGAATAAAAATAGTTTTATACACACGACTAGGTGTGGGTGTGGCCAGCAAACACTCTGATTCTATAATCTGTTTTGGACAAGGCAGTACTTCGAATGTGACTAACAAAGCAAACGGTTGGCAGAGCCTGTGTGCTGAAATAAGCACAGTATTTGCCAAAAGGGCTGAAGAGCCAGTCTGCCAGTAACACACACTCCTCAAAGCTGGGGAACAGACTGAGACAGTCATATGTATTCACACACATACCCCAAGGGTGGCACACAACCACTCAGCATGAACTCCATTTTTACTTTTCTCAAATATGAAATGGGTTCTGACTATAGGGGAGAGTAGTAGGAGGGGATTAGAAATCTCTTGGTCTAATATGTTCCACTGTGTTGCTGAAAAACCAGATGGGTATAAATGCTGAGGAAGCAGTTCTGAAAATATCAGAAGTCACAGCTGGACAGACTGCACAGGGGCAGATTTCGGCATCTACAGCTGAGAACTACTCTGCTGTAGTTCACAGGAATATGACCTAAGCAGAGAAAGCCTCAAGAGCAAGCATACGCACAGGTGTAGATGTGACCACACACACACAATTACTAAGAACGCCTTTCTACAGTCTTCCTCCCAGCATTGAGGAGCAGGCATGTTCTCCTATTTCAGAATGGTCTCTACTGAGCATGTACAAAGGAGGCTGGCTTGACCTGTCACTTACCCTTTGTAGTCTCTCGGATGCAGTGCAGCTTGTATTATTAAAAGAGCTGGTTTTTATATGATTTCTAAATGATAAAGTGCACACTTGAAAAGCAACTCTCTGGGTCTCCTGATAATCTAAACTAATTTTTTAAAAAGCCATATTTAAAACCAGGTATGGTGTTATACTTCTGTTTTCCTAGTACTTGTGAGGCTAAGGCAGGAGGACTGCTGTGACTTAAGAGGTACCTGGGCTATACACAAGGATCAGGCTAGCTAGGGTTCTATACTAGGACCCTGACAAACAAAAACAAAACTTCTAAAAGTGGTATTTAATATATATACCTGAGCATTACACATAAATATACATAATAATATAGTTTAATTTTTTAACTTATTTATGTGTATGTATGTGTGCCTTAGTGGATGTATGTGCAATTCATACATACAATGGCAGTACAGGTCAGAAGATGGGGTCAGATCCCTGGGAACTTGAGTGAACAGGTGGTTGTGAGCTATCATGTGGGTGTTGGGAACCAGACCCATTCTTCTGGAAGAGCAGTTAGAAATCTTAAGCACTGAGCCATCTCTCCAGTATCTCAATAACATAGACTGTTAAATGTAGCAGCGAGCAAAGCATTTAAAAGAGGGGAGAGGAAGAAGGAATTATGCATTCGTATTTCAATAACTGCACAAGGATTTGTTCACACACAGGAAACGACCTGCAAGAGGGAGAGGAAGATGAAAAGAACAAATTTTTATTGCATCAACAGCCAGTATTCTAGTTACCGATCAATCCTGAGCCCACAGTGCTCTAGTGCTAGATGTATTCATGCTGTACGCCAAATCTGCTCCAAGCCTACTCACCAGCACAAATCATTTGGCTCAGAACCAAATGATGACATTAAACGGCATACGAAGCTTGGTCTCTCAACTCCTTACTATTACATTCCTCCGGATCCTGAAAGCTGATAATAAGGTCTCTAAGGTTGTAAAAGAGAAAACCACCAACTGGAACTGATGGCGATAATGTGTATTTCTCTGGGAGAAAAACGTTTCTAATCTGGATGCTTCAAGATCCCTGTAGCATCAGTCAATCTTATTTTTAAAAAGCACAGTCTGAGGATCTTTTCCCTTTAAAATGAATATAGCGATTTGATGTAAATAAACATACCGTAGGGTTATCAAGTTAGCAGGCTTTTCAACTATAAGGTATAATGAAAAGTTAAGGAAGAAAATCTACATTCACTTATTGACCTTTGCGTAGTTATGAACAAAGAATTTAAACCCTCCAGCAAAGTTAAACAGCTAACTGCACAAGTTCAAGATGTCTTGCACTTGTCCCAATATTTAAAAATATTTAAAATTTAATATGAAATATTTAATGCTGTCTTTACCCTATATTAGCCTCTAAAAGCTTGCCCTAAAATTCTGATATGCAAAATAATATACCTACATTTTCACTATTTTTCCCTTTAGTTTAAGCTCTCAAAATTAGCAAAAATTTGGGTCAGATACTTCTATGAAACTTTTTTCTAATAACTGACAGATTAACATGATGACTTAAATTCATATTCTACCTAAAATAACTCTCATATTTTTCTACCAAATATTTTCAATCAAATAATACAAGAATGTACTTTTTAAAAATAAGGGCAAATCATTATTCCATCATTAACCAACACTGGAGTTTTAACTCCTAAAATGAAATATAGAAAAAAAAGTGCACAGCTAAAGCTATTAATATATATTGAAGACAAAGACTTTATTTTTTAATAAGAAAACAAGGAAAAGAGAACCCAGCATGATTTTGTGTGCCTGCCCAATAGGACTTTCCACTGTAATTAGTGTTTACCACCCCTGAGGGGTGGAGCTTAAACTCAGCGTAACCTCATGCAATAAGAGAATAAAACAGTATAAATACCCCAGGGCAGCTGTGGGAGGGCATCATCCACTGCTCACTGGGCAGAGGAAGCCAGGAAAGCTGCCCACACATCGCCAGGAACTCAGAGCACCAGGTAAGTCTGGACTGAGGATCACTGGAAGACATCCCGGTCAGGTAGCTTAGAAACAAACTTCAGTCAGTTATAGACATCTTTGTATGTGTGCATGATTTTAAAAAGTGGCTTTCTACCAATGCACCCAGACAGGTTCATTTGTAGTTACCTATTTAAGATATTCTTAATAAAAAGGACTGTACAAATTTGCCTTAATATGAATTTCAATGTATCTTGAAATTTCTAGTTATTTCAGGTTATATCAAATATTCTGGATTGTTTAATATAGTCATCAAGTAATGAGATTATTTGGTGAGGGTCATTTTATTTGTAAAGCACTATTTGAATGAAGCTTCTCAAAACTAATAAGACATATCCACATGACAAAAAATTACCTATTATTTTATGGAATATATTCAAGATATAAAAGGTCAGCCATAAAAAATGAGATAACTATATAATGAATCAATTTGTAGAGCATCACAAAAATAAAACAGATAAGTCATGAGGCTACATGTAATTATTCTCTTCTGTTTTTCAGAATTCATCTGAAACTATGCTGCCACTAATAGCCTTTCTGCTGGTCATGTCGTTGACCTCGGTTCATGGAGTGTTTTATGCTGAGAGATACCAAACGCCCACAGGCATAAAGGGCCCGCTTCCCCACACCAAGACACAGTACTTCATCCCATACGCCATAAAGAGTAAAGGTAAACTCAGCTGCACATTCCGCTCTACTAACCAGAGGGCTGGTGTTGTCAAATATTAATGATGAACTCCTTAACAAAATACTTTCCAATCTGTTCTTACTCTATTTTCAATTAATGGTTGAAATGATGTGTGTAAAGAAGAGGTCTGTACAGGAATATAATATTCCTGGAGAATTTGGTAGAAGAGAAAGACACATTTGAGGAATACCAAAGACGATGGAGCTGGATTTTTTTCCTTTCAAATAATGGTTTCATATAATTAACTATTTAACCAGAATCCAGAAAAATCAATCCAATAAAATTAAGTTAATTTAAACTAAAAACAATTTCATAGACTAGGAATTTTATGTATCTAATTACTTAAACATTTGCTTCAAAAACCCAAGGCTGCAGATATTAAAGAAAACTGGTATCAAATAAAACCAGACATCCCTCAATAAACCTAATGGGCAAAGGAAGTAGTAATTCTCATAATCATTTATATATTCATATATAGTACACTGGTTAAATGTACAGACATAACTATCTGCCAAGGGCTGCTGTGAAGTTTGCCGAGTGTGTATGTCTGGCTATTACCGTATCCATGCACTGCCTCCTCTTCTACTTCTCCACGGGGATAGTCTGAGACATTTTATCTTTCCTCTGGAATCTAATGCTCACCTGTCTGGCTGTGTTACTATGAAGGATGCCAAGACAGTCCATGTGAAATAACATGAGATCGTCAAAGAAGGGCAACAATCCAGTCGTATCTTTGCTAATTCCACCTAACAGATTGAGACACGATGACCACTGATAGTACAAACTCTCCGGATTCCACTTCCCACAGTATTTTTCACCGTATTCATATGTTTTGCTCTCCATAGAGCAAAATGTGTGTTGTAATCTTTAAGTGGTACAGTTTTAGAAAGAGACATGTTGAAAAATTGAATGTTTGGGAATGTTTTTAAAAGAATTAAATATTTCATGAAGGCAGCTTAATGTTTAAAAAATATTAGATACTCTTTTTTTATAAACCTGAATTTTTATGATTTTATTACCATGAAGAGTAGACCCCTCCAGTGAGATGCTTCAGAGACTCCACAGATGAGTGGCCCAAGATGCAGCTTAAACTGCCCTGGCAAATATCTCAGTGGGTTCAG
The DNA here is from genome assembly GCA_001685095.1 of Ellobius talpinus. Taxonomy (NCBI): domain Eukaryota; kingdom Metazoa; phylum Chordata; class Mammalia; order Rodentia; family Cricetidae; genus Ellobius; species Ellobius talpinus. The sequence goes on from LOJH01001786.1 coordinate 32,800, forward strand.
GAAGGGACGGCAAGGGCAGAGAAGGGGGGTGGGGCTCTGCAACTTGTTTCTTTTTATAGTGAAAAGATTTGAGAGACACTCTTGACTGTCTCATAACACATATAAACTGAGGAAAAGATAAAAGCTGGAAGGAAAGACTAGAAGCCAAACATACTCCACCTTAAGGCAGTGAGTGCCAATAGGCAGAAACGAGCTTGGCAATTTGACCAAAGTCAGATCTTTTAGTACACTACTAATATTTCAAAAAGTGTTGGATTAAAAGGAAAACACACCACTGTTAGAAGGTTAGACGTGCTTCTGTCTTCACACCTGAGACATGCTGCTGGTCATCCTGTTGTTCCTACAGAACACATGGAAATATCTTCTTAGCACACACAAAATGGCGAAGCTGTATTTTAACTAGTAAACCTACCTTAGTCTCTTTCTGAGAATGAATAGAAATCCCGCCCACTGCCAGGCATCAGGGTCCTATAACAAGCACACAGGCTCACAGGGAGAACAGTCCAAGCACACTAATTGTGCTGGAGGGAAGCGACTCCACCCGCAGTGCAGCCTGCGGACACTTAACCTTCATAGAAGGTAGCAGCTATACTTGAGGGACAGTGCACCCTGATCTTCCTTTTGTAGACTACGAGGTGATGACTAGCCCCCCAAATATGCCCAGAAGCCAGACTCTCTCTTGCACTGAGAGGTTTAGGATCCTAAGAGCAACAGTCCAGGTTACAAAGATCATCACCCTGTCACTGGAGGGCAAGCTTCCAGCAGAGTCTGATGCTACCCCTTCCAGTAAGATGTGTTCCTCTCTTTGTTTTAACAGTAAAACATTTCCATAATTCTATGACAATTATTTTTTGCATAAACATGATCCTTATAATTGGATGCTGAAGTAAATTCTACATTTGAAATCAAAGCTGCTTTACTCTAAGCCATTAACAATTCCTTATTTACTAATCAATTTTATTTTGTGTGTCAAAGTTTATACATACATATCATGGATGTACACCAAAGTTGATATCAGAAGTTATCTTTGAGAATATTAGTAATTACTGTTGGTTGACTGCTCTTTAAGTGCCAGATATTTAATAAGAGATATTTTTTAAAAATTAATGTACTTGCATACAAACAACTATTGGCTAAAGGGAATGATATTCTTAAAAGTGTTATTAAAAATAATTTAGAATTGCTAATAAATATCCCCTAGTCTACATTTTGACTTTTCAAACCATTAATCTTTAAAGTTTATCATATTAAATGTTAGCTAAAAATTATAGGTACATAGTTATGAGTTTATTAGCTCAGTGGTGGAGCTTTCGCCAAACATGTGTAAGGTCCTGGTTTTGAGATCTAGGACTAACATACACACACACACACATGATAAATAGATCATAGTTTAACATCATTTTACAGTTTTGAGGTACCTACTGTCACATCTGCTAAATTAGCATTACTATGAACTGCTTTCCAACAGTACACAAATCTAAAGGCTTCTGAAAACTTATTAAATAAAATAATTTAAATGAAAATTATACAAGTATTTAAAAATCATCTGCAATTTTACTGTTGTCTTTACTAGTTATATATAATTTCTCTGAGGAAAAACCACTTTGTGAGACATTTACAATGACTACAGTCAGTAGATAGGAACAAACATGGTTTTCATGGCACATAGTAATGTTTACACTGCAGGCTATATCCCACCTCTGAGGGCTTCTTAAAGCAACTTTATCCCCGAGGCTTTAGGTTTCACCCTCATGTCTGGTCCACGAGCACGTCCTGTCACAGGCACTGAATAAGGGTTACTGAAGATGTTTAGCATAGCAGGAAATTGTTTTGGTTAAACGAATCCACAGCATTTTTTTGATGTTTATAAGTCTGCTTTATTATGTGTGATGAAAATAACAGGCCAAAAAAGTCATTTCTATATTTGAACAATTCTACAAATTGCTACTTGGAGAAATGAAAACAAACAGGTATCCACAAAGGCAGGAAAGAAAACAAATGGGGAGATTAAGAATCTGTTTCTCTTCACCTCCACGGGCTGAAAGCATGTCTGCCTGTCAGTCAGCAAGTGCCTCTTGCCTGGGCTCTTGAGTTTGGGGAATGGTTCTTCAAGAATTCCTCAAGTTGTTTCATCTTTGCAGCTCCTTGGACAAGGTCTTCTTTATGGCAAGCTGCCAGGTGCAAGAGAATATTTCTCATTCGACTCTTCACACAGGGTCGTCCATATATGGTGATTTCAGCTATGTTCCCAGAGTCTACAATGTCCACTCTCTGCAAAGCCTGGCTTAACCACTCTATTTCTGGGATTAAGAACATTTACTGTATCTTCATCATCACTTTGAAATGATTCTATGTGCCTCATCAATGCATTATGCCCAGTCCTGTTATTCTTTGCTTCAATTTTAACTCAGTGAAGGAGAACAAAAGCCCAAGTATATACTGAGGCTGAAACAAGAGTCTAAATCAAAGTAGTTCAGTAGGACACACTGATCAGGTTTAAGTCTCGTACCGATGCCTTAGAAAATCAACTGTTTGAAGCTAGACTGCATAATTCTTCCTTTTCTTTCCTTACCTCCCTGACTACACGATCTTAATAAAACAAAGGTCATCAATTCACTTCCATGCTATGTTTACATTAGAGGGATTCCAGTTTATTTTCATTGCCTCATTAGGATGACTCTTCAGTCATGGTAGCTGTGGCTTTGTGAAACCACCTTCTCCAGAAGTTTCTAAACAAATATAACACACATACCATCCAACCCCATTGAAGATGGTTCTGTGGAAGATTTACCTGGAATGCAGGGACTACCACACTCTGCCCTTATTGTGCTTTGAGAATCTCCGGTTGCTTTTATGCTGCTTATGTTGAGTGGTATGTTGGTGTGTCTTATAGGAATCCCGGTAAGAGGAGATCAAGGTGTTCCTGGTCCACCAGGCCCAGCTGGACCCCGAGGACACCCAGGTCCCTCAGGACCTCCAGGAAAGCCAGGTTATGGAAGTCCTGGGCTCCAAGGAGAGCCAGGGTTGCCAGGACCACCAGGAATATCAGCCACTGGGAAGCCAGGCCTGCCAGGCATGCCGGGCAAACCAGGGGAGAGAGGACCACATGGACACAAAGGAGATATTGGACCAGCTGGCTTACCAGGCCCTCGGGGCCCTCCAGGACCACCTGGAATCCCTGGCCCAGCTGGAATTTCTGTGTCAGGAAAACCTGGACAGCAGGGACCTACAGGTGCCCCAGGACCCAGGGGCTTTCCTGGAGAAAAGGGGGCACGAGGAGCCCCTGGTGTGAATGGACAGAAAGGGGAAACAGGATATGGTGCTCCTGGCCGTCCAGGTGAGAGGGGTCTTCCAGGCCCTCAGGGTCCCATAGGACCCCCTGGCCCTCCTGGAATTGGAAGAAGAGGTGAAAATGGTTTTCCAGGACAGCCAGGCATCAAAGGTGATCGGGGTTTCCCAGGAGAAAGGGGACCATCAGGTCCACTGGGTCCCCAAGGTCCTCCTGGGAAACAAGGGCAGGAAGGTATTGGGAAGCCAGGAGCTGCTGGAGCCCCGGGTCAGCCAGGTATCCCAGGAGAAAAAGGTCAACCAGGATCTCCAGGAATAGCTGGACCTCCAGGAGCTCCAGGCTTTGGAAAACCAGGCTTGCCGGGATTGAGAGGACAAAGGGGACCTGTTGGTCTTCCTGGGGCCCCAGGAGCCAAAGGTGAACAAGGGCCAGCGGGTCATCATGGGGAGGTGGGTTTGACTGGATCTCCTGGGAATATGGGACCCCAAGGACCTAAAGGAATCCCAGGGAACCATGGTATCCCAGGTGCTAAAGGTGAGACAGGTCCAGTTGGGCCTGTAGGACCACCTGGAGCTAGAGGAGCAAGGGGTCCTCCTGGGGTAGATGGAAAAACAGGGTACCCTGGGGAGCCAGGTCTGAATGGTCCTAAGGGCAACCCAGGGTTACCAGGCCCAAAAGGTGATCCTGGAGAGGGAGGACCCCCTGGTCTCCAAGGTCCTATTGGCCCTGCAGGAGCTAAGGGTGTGCCTGGACACAGTGGTGAGGCAGGTCCAAGAGGTGAACCTGGAAGACCAGGTGGCAGGGGCCCCATTGGGCCACCAGGTATCCCAGGATTCCCTGGGGCTAAGGGTGTCCCTGGAAACCCAGGTCCTCCTGGCCCAGCTGGCATAGCAACTAAGGGCCTCAGTGGGCCCACTGGTCCTCCAGGTCCTCCTGGTCCAAAAGGACACAGTGGAGAGCCTGGTCTCCCAGGTCCCCCAGGTCCCCCAGGACCCCCTGGCCAAGGAGTCATGCCTGATGGCTTCATAAAGGCAGGCCAAAGGCCTCTTGTCAGTGCTAACCAGGGAGTAACAGGAATGCCTGTGTCTGCTTTTACTGTTGTCCTCTCCAAAGCTTACCCAGCAGTAGGTGCCCCCATTCCATTTGATGAGATTTTGTACAATAGGCAGCAGCATTATGACCCAAGAACTGGAATCTTTACATGTAAGATCCCAGGAATATACTACTTCTCCTACCACGTGCACGTGAAGGGGACTCATGTTTGGGTAGGTCTGTATAAGAACGGCACCCCCACAATGTACACATACGACGAGTACAGCAAGGGCTACCTGGACCAGGCTTCAGGGAGTGCAATCATGGAGCTCACAGAAAACGACCAGGTGTGGCTCCAGCTGCCCAATGCAGAGTCAAACGGCCTATACTCCTCTGAATATGTCCACTCCTCCTTCTCAGGATTCCTAGTGGCTCCCATGTGAGCACGCAATACCAAGTTCTTCTAAACGCTCTGCTTGGAAAGGCTTTCCCCCAGCTTCATCGCGCCCACCCTGGAGATGCATGTGGAGGTCGGCTAAAAGTAATGTGAACACCTTAAATCTTCTAAAATGCACTCTGAGGCCACATTTCCTCTGTAAAGTGAGCAACAAAGGTGATTATGTGAAGCCTCTCCTGAGCACTCAGCAGTCGTAAAGCCCTTGGGGGTTTCTGTGAATTCCGTTAATATTTAAAATTTTTACTGTAAGTTAAAAAAACTATCATAAAAACAGAAATAAGGTTCTAATTCACCATACATTTCATTTCAGAAATGAAGCATTTCTTTTTTAAAAAGCCTGTTTTTAATAATTAATATGAAAATGTCTAAGAAACATGCAGTAAGTATCACATAATTTTGTATTATTTAAATACTTGAATATTCAAATTTAAATGACACTGTATACCCTAGGATATTTCTGATGGTGCATCACTCCTTGGCTCATGTAGCCCCTTTCATCAAGATAAATTAAAATGCACAGGTGCATACACACTGTTTCAAGCTCTTATAAGAAACCAAAATGTTGTATTCCAATTACTTTGAATTACAAGGTGCTTTGTCACAAACCTTTTCAAGCTTTCCTGCAACTGAAGAAAGTCCACATACTTGGTGCAACTTGGAAGCAGGTGTCTGACCTAGTCTTAAGTTTGTCACACAGTGTGAACACTCTGAATTAATTCTGCTGCATCTTTATAATAGAATGTTACGGGCTTACAGAACATTAGCATGGACTGCCTTCCATTATAGTGAAAGTATAGTTAACATTAAAGATTTCAAAATCAGACTAGAAATGAAAAGACATTATTTATTTATGCTCTGTACTGTATTTTTATATTACTGTTTAAACCTGTTAAGCTGTACCTCATTTATTAAAGCATGGAGTATTTAATCTACTTGTTACTGCAAAGCAATAAAATAACATCAATAGATCTTGTTTTCTATGCTTGAATTTATTTCAAAGCAACAGCTGGGTTTTCTCAACCATGCTTTTCCTTGGATAAAGGTAATGAGAAAAAGTAATGAAGCAGTGAGTAAGTTCACTGCTGTCATGGGTTTGTCCTTCTGTCAAGACAGGAATGGCACATACCATGTACAATGAAGAGGTAAAGGATAGCCTCTATGAGCCAGGATCAAGGCTGATGAATAGATACAAGAAAATAAAAATATATAAACATCACTTTAAAACACTGAGTTTATCTTGGCAGAAGAGAAGATGTCAGAGAAATATCAAATTGGAACAAATATCCTGCAATTATTATTTATGGGCTTAGCACATTTTTTAGTCATAATATTTAGAATTATTCTGATGGCTTGATTTACTGAAAGGAAGGCATATAATTTTTTGTTGTCAATCAAAAGGCAACATATTTCAAAACTTAAAATCCTGCTGACTCCATCAGCCCACTTGTTACTGAAACCAGTCTGACTCAGTCACTATGGTAATGTAGCATAAAGGTTGTTTACTCCTTGGGATAAGATTCTCTCTGTAAACCTGCAGAGGAAAGCAAAAAGCCCTAGCTTGAGGTTGGCAGGATTAGCCCCCATTCTGGGTCATCCATTCCTATTCCTTAAACAAAGAGAATGGAAATTCCATCAGTGGGTACTTTGTCTGTCTGTCTGTCACTACTGTCCTGAGGGCTACAGGTGCCATCCCATTCCTAAGCCTAAGGATACAAGGACTAGGATTTTTGTTCCACTGAACGTCCCCCAGCCCAGGAGAGCTGCATTGGCAGGCATGTGAAGATAGTGGAACCGACTGGTTCAGAGTCCTGACAACTATAACCACAAAGAAAAATGAATACAGGTACCAGAACTAATTTTATAGAAAACATTTTTATCAGAGTAAATCCCAAGTAAAGAGTAGAGCAAAAGAGGTAGCATCTTCCGAGTTCAGTAGATATGGGGCATTTAACAAACCTCTATCAGGAAGCCCCTCTTCATGTTACTCACCCTTAAAGGCTGACATTTTAAAATTGTGTTGTATACCAGCAACTACATCCTTCCAAAAATCAAATGTTTTTTGACCTCTGTTCTGCTAAAAAAAGAAATTTCCAAATGTAACAAGTGCAGTAATTCTGTTTGTAAGCATAGTGGTAAGCTATAGCAAATAATTACGTGTATTGACTCTAAGGTCGGAATTCAGGTTATAGAAAACATGACAGATTAATACAGAAATATTCCTCAAACATCACTGCTACAAGTCAACACATAAATAAGCATCACTAAGTATTAATGCAGTTCATATAGCCCAAATAAGGTAAAAATTTCCACTCACACAGCCTAAAGTTATAGAATATTTAAGCATACAAGAAATTTACCAAGTTCTATAGCTTCTGAAGCAATAAAACGGCTACTTCAGACATGATGGCACCAACAGGGCCCAAATCAGGGTAGCTCAGCATTCACTGTCCAGTAAGACTGCACTTCCACATACAAAGCAGTTACTCATGGCGACAGCACTAAGTCTAAAATGTAAATCACTGTATGGAGAACTTTCCAAGCTGGCAAAGCAATTCACATTCAGCTACGCAACTCTGCAGCGCTTTGCTTCATATGAACAGGCAGTGTCTACTTTCTATACAAAAGACCACTAAATATTTATATACAAAACTACAAAATACTACAGGCTGATGAATGGGGTGAAGGTCAGTAATAGAGTCCTTGCCTAGAAACGGAAGGACCTGGGTTTGATCCCCAGGTCTGGAGGGGAGGGGAGGACTTGACACTTTTCTTCTCCCACTGGTGTATGATAAGAAACAGACTCCACTTCGTTCTGATAAAAACTGCAATGCTGGGATATACCTCATTGGTGCTGGGCATACAGCTCAGTGGTGATGGGCAGATGCCTCAGTGGTGCTGGGGATACAGCTCAGTGGTGCTGGGGATACAGCTCAGTGGTGCTGGGGAGATACCTCAGTGGTGCTGGGGAGATACCTCAGTGGTG
>LOJH01001787.1:0-11898 GCA_001685095.1 Ellobius talpinus
CAAGGACACGTCATCCAGGATGAGCCCAAATGTTGCTGCTCTCTCTGTGAGGTCATCACTCACCTGCCGGGAGACCAGCTCTCGCTGGGTGATCAATTCTCCAGCATCAAAGCGAGCCTGTCCCCAAGGGAATACAGACAGAGCACAAGTTAGGTTACCAGGAAGGAGAAACGACAGCTGCGCCCACCCACCACCACCTGGCCAGCTCTCGGGCTGTGCTCGGGCATGGCGAGAGGGTCCTGTTCACTCACCACCACTGACTTGAGGATCTCTGTAGTGATGGAAGGCAGCACCCGCTCATCATAGTCCTCGCCGATGCTGGTGTAGATACGAGGGAGCTGGCTGGCCACCGGCCGGAAGAGGATTCGTAGTGTGATGTTGACATTCTGCAAATCTTAAGAGTGGGGAATGCATGGGAGTTAAACACGAAACCACAGGTGACTTCTCTATGCCCTTCCTACCCTAAGTCCACTCCAAACCATACACAGAATGTCGGTTAGAGCAGAGAGGAGAGGGGCGGCTCCGTCTGTTGTGCAGCGGAGCCCAGTAGAGCACTTGACACTGCAGACTCAGGAACCACTGGTAGGATTGGGACGCACTGGCTTTTCAGTGCGCCCTGAATGCCCTCTGATGAGAGCAGTTCACACTGTGCGACTGAAGAGTGTTTGGGACAAAACACAAGCTAAGGCCCAGAATTCTAGAGTGAGCCTTTCCAAGGGCTGGTGTGTGCACTCAAGTCAGGCCTCAGGTCTGGGAGACTTGGACCTGGGAACAGCGTCCGGAGCCCACTGACCTGGGCTGTGGTACCACTCTGATGGTTACTAATGGTGTAACCCGATGAAGCCTTAGCCAAACTGAGAGTACTAGTCTGTGAACGGGGAGAAAGCACAAACGGTGGGGGAAACTGGAGGGGAAATCAGTGGGAAGAACACCTTCACATATACAGCAGACCAAGGCTAGGGGATCACACTCACCAGGGCTGACCTCCGGCTACCTGAGAGAAGGGGGCAGACGGCACTACAGTACACTGATGTGCAAGGAATTCTGATAAAGTCTAAACAAAGGTAGTCGAGCCCCTGGCAGGGTGAATTCAAAAGGCTCACCATCCACCAAAACCAGGGAGAGTCAGCCCCTACTGCTCCCTGGTAGGTCAGGCCTGGGTGGAGCTAAAACACAGCCACACTGCACTTAAATAACCAGCACCAAGGGCCGTCCACTAGTACAGTCCTGACCCAGCTACTGAGAGGGTGGGAAATTCATGAATACACACAGCCTGACCTATTTTAGCAAATGCAGGTACACACTGCACCCTCACAGAAGGGGAGTCCAAAGGTGGAATTTAGGAGGATTTGAAATCGAACCTAGTCTTCCCCATTACTCCACCTCATTTCACTTTCTCTCTGCCGCAGGCGAGACAGACCCAGCACACTGCAAAGGAGCAGTGGGCAGACTTCCTACTCCCCTCCTCTCTCCTGTGTCCTAACTTCTCACTCTTCAGGTTCTCCAGTCAAGAATCAGCACAGGGAGACGGGCAGCTCTCTGTGCTCCACGCACCCTTGGCCATCTTCTCTTACGATTACAGCTGCTTATTTTCACACCTGCCTTCTTGAGGACCGAAGTCCCAATAGTTCTCTTTATAGTCACCCCCGAACTCCAGCCTTCAAGCCAGCACCAAGCTTGGCACAGCACTAGAAGCAAGCATCTGCTGGGGAACAGCCCAAAGGCACCCAGTGCTCAGCGCACCCAGCCTACAGGATCCTTCTTCCCAGGAGTGTGATTTGCTGCCTGAGCCGTGACTGGGAGGGGAACAGTAAGGCGCACCATTTCAGGCTCTCACTAGATATCCAGTGGGTATCTCAGCACAGGGCTGCGTGGGCCGACCAGTGAGAGAGCAATCGGAGGTCTGCCCCGCTGGAGCAGACACCGTGGAAAGCAAGGCAAAGGGAAAGTTGTCAGTCACAGGGGTTTGGACAGTCACTCTGGGGAGCAAGAGCTGATGGGAAGGGTCAACCGCAGCAAGAAAAGACAGGAGCCAAGAGCTGATGGAAAAGGGTCAACCACAGCAGAAAAAAAAAGATTTCCTCAAAGTTAGAACAGCATGTAAATATTTTTCCTAAGATTTATTTTGCTTTATGAGTATGATGCTTTGTCTGCATGTGAGTATGAGCACCACGTGCATGCTTGTTGGCTCCCCTGGAACTGGGGTCACCATTTGGGTGCTGGGAATTGAACCCAGGCTCTCTGTAAGAGTAACAAGTGCTCCTAACCACTGAGCCACATCTCCAGTCCCCAATATGGAACTCTTAGGTTAACCCGTTATATTTGTCTCTGAATTTATCCTGCTGCCTGTGTTTACCTTAAATATATATTTCAGTCTACAAATCCACACACACCTCTCCAGGACAATCACATTACGAGTTCTCTACAATCATTTTTTAATTAATTTTTTCATTTACTTATTTTACGTGCATGTGTATGCGTGGGTGCAGCACAGTACACACGTGGAGGTCAGAAGACAGTGTGCAGGACTCAGTTCTCTACTTCCACAACGTGGTTTTTGGAGATCAAACTCAGGCTTGGTGCCAGGAGCAAAAGCTGACTCAACTCACCAGCATGGAATTCTTTTTTTTAAGCTAACCTTTAACATTTATTTACCTATGTATTATGTATGTGTGTGGGAGTGTGTGCATATGCCAGGGTGTGTGTGAAGAGGTCAAAGGACAGATGGCAGGAATCAGTTCTCTTCTCTTACATATCGGACCTGGGAATTGAACTCAGGTGTCAGGCTTGGCAGTGGGCATCTCTCTAGTCCTTAAATTAACCTTTCAAGTTAGCATGCAAAGTAATAGATTTTATTATGGCATTTCCTTTCCTTCTATTTCTTCTGAAACAGGAACTCAAATATCAGAGCTTAGCCATAGATGACCTTGAACTTCTGATCCTTCGCTATGGAGTGCTGGGGTTACAGGCAAGCACCACTACACCCAGTTTACGTAGTGCTAGACTGAATTCAGGGACTCCGGCATGCTAGGCAAGCATTCTACCAACTGAGCTCCACCCCAGACACACATAATGGTACTTTCATACATGAATCATTATACTTTGGTGTGCCCTCTTCCAATGCCCCGTCTACTCCCGCCTGTTCCCATACTAGAAATTCTTTTTTAAGACAGGATCTCTCTACATAGCCTTGCCTGATTTAGAACTCACTCTGTAGACCAGGCTGGCCTAAAGTCAGAGATCCACCTGCCTCTGCCTCCTGAGCGCTAAGATTAAAGGCGTGAGCCACTATGCCTGGTCTCCCCACACAGGAAATTTTTTTGTTTCATTTTTTAGAGAGAGGATTTCTCTGTATAGCCTTGGCTATACTGAAACTCAGAGATTTGGCTGCCTCTGCCTCCCCAGTGCTGGGATTAAAGTTGTGCGCCACTGTGCCTGGCACGGATATTCTTAACCTCTTGCATCCTGGTAACCCACCGATGTTTTTGGGATGAACAGAATGGCACAGCAACACCTCCACATCTCCTTTATTAGCTACATGCAAGACTTACCTTTGCTACCAGTGATGACCGGTACATTCCGTGGTCGCGAGCGGCAGTCAAAGATAATTGGTTTCTGTACCCAAGGGATGAGAAAGTGAGTCCCTTCCCCTACCACGACGTCCTGTACTCCACGGAATCGGTCAAATATGACAGCTCTGTGCCCAGCATCCACTAGGAAGAAATAATGACAGGTCAGAAAAACCCCGTCACTCTAGCAGGAAGGATTCTACCTTTGCAAGATCCTTGCTTCTTTCTTTAAAATTTGCAAAAATTCTTTATTTTCGTGTATGTGTGCGTGTGTACGCCATGATGCTCACGTGGAGGTCAGAGGACAAACAACTGCAGTGGCGAGTGCTCTCCTTCCACCAAAGTAGGGCCTGATAACCTGAGTTTTCAGGCTTAGTGGCAAGTGTCTAGCCACTGAGACATCTTGCCAATCCTTTTTTTGGGGGGGGGGAGTCACATGCACGTCATGACGCATGTGTGGTCATCAGAAGACAGTTTTGTGGAACCTGTTCGGTTATTCTGTCTTAGCACAGGCTCCAGGGATAAAAGTCCCTCAGGTGCCGTGCATGCTTTCACCCACCAAATCATCTCACCAGCCTCTTTCTCCCTTTTAATTAACATCTGAAGTGTTTAGAGACCTGCCTCTTTCTCTCATTTATGACGTTTCCTTCTGCCCTGTAGGTCTCCCCAGGTACTCCGAGGCTGCTCCTTAGCACCCCTTCCCCTTTAAAGAACTGGCCACTGAGTTTCTGATTAACCATCCTACCCCACCCCCAACTCCCACCAGCACAATGCTGGGAATTGCCTCCCTAGAGTTCTATAACTCAAGAGATCCTCACTAGATGACAAGCATATATGAGCTCCAATTTAATCAGCTGTTCCCAGAAGCAGGGTCCTCACTATGGGAATCTTAAAATGTAGATGTTCCCACTGTTTTGTCCTTTCTTTTGGAGATAAGGTCTCAAGAATACAGCTCAGATTAGCCTGGAACTCCCAATTCCGTCTCACCCCTCCCTGCCAGTTCCGGGGGTGTAAGGTGGGGTTTTTGTTTGTTTGTTTTTTTCAAGACAGGTTCTCACTATGTAGCTCTGGCTGTCCTGGAACTCACTATGTAGACCAAGCTGGCCTCAAACTCAGTCAGAGATCTACCTGTCTCCATCTCTAGCGTGCTGGGATTAAAGACGAACATCACTGTGGCTAGCTTGCCCGGAATCTAACAGCTGTCCTGTGGGCTCAGCGTGAAATTTAAAAATGGTCCAGTGTACAGGTGAAGCTACACGAGGTGTGCCACACGAGCCCCAGCTTTCTCTCTCTCGCCCTCCCTCTCCTCTTTGACTTTCTGAAACAGGGTCTCACTATGTAGCCAGGTAGGCGTGGAAGTCAAGATCCTCACACTTCAGCCTTACAAGAACTGGGGTTATAGGAGTATGCCACCAGACCCTGGTTGAAGTGGCTACTTTCTCTCTTTTCCTATCTGAATTGAGAATTTGTCTAAAAACTTTCACTCTGAAAGTAATACTCATCAAAAAGTCATAGAGCCAGGAGTAAGAGGTTCAGGAATTCAAAGCCAAACCGGACTATAGGAGACAGTCTTAAAAAACAAACCAGCAGGATGCGGCTCTAAGCGCTTAAAGTCACTGCATTTGAGCTGGGTATAGAGGTGCACACCTTTAATTCTAGGACTCAGAGAGGCAGAGACATGTGGATCTCTGTGAGTTCTAGACCACCCTGATCTACAAAGAGTGTTCTAGGACAGCCAGAGCTACATGGTAAGATTCTCTCTCTCTCTCAAAAAAAAGACACCCCAAACAAAAGCCATACAGGAAGTGTATGAAATCTGCTGCCATTCTGAAAGAATATCAAAGTTGGAGGGAATCCTAAGAGAAAAACTAGTCAGTCCCACTGTCTGACCAACAAGAAAGCAGTGGACCAGGAGGAGGGGCTTGCCTATAAGGCCATATAATACGGTCAAAGAAAACCCAGCTCAAGCCCTGTGGCACTATGAAATGCCCGGCAATGCATCCCAGAAATTATTTTCTTTGCAACTAGCTGAGCAAAACCTTTCTCAGGACAAGGTCTCTCAAATTGAGAGATTTTTGTCAAGTTATTTCACCCACGTGCAGAAGAGAACCAATGAGATCCTGCTGCTTTGCAGAGGCATCTGGGTAATAGACACCCCTCAGACTGCTAAAGCACTAAAAACATCAACCAGCAACCGGACAGGAGGGGTCATCTTAGACAAAGGTTCTCAGTCATCAGCCCCCAACCTGTGGGCCTTGAGCCCTTTCAGGAGGCCAAACAACCTTTCCACAGGGCTCACCTAAAACCACTGGAAAACACAGATATGTACATATTCTGTTACATATCGAGTGTAAATAAAGGTGACACTATTTAGTAGATTCGTAACAGTAGCAAAATTACAGTTATGAAGTAGCAACGAAAATGATTTTATGGTGGGGGTTACCACAACATGAGGAACTGTATTAAAGGGTCGCAGCGTTTGGAAGGTTGAGAACCACTGCCTAGGTGAAGACAGGGCCTCTGCTAACGCACAACCATAGCACGTGGGATAAGCCCCCTTCACCGCATACACCTTCAGACAGCTGCTAGCGTCAGGGGTGCCAAGTGGGCTATGCAGGTCAACAGAAATCATCCAGAAAGCACCACCCTCCTCAGGGCCTCACCATTATACAAGGCGGAGTTCACCACGCCTCCTGCCACTGCTAAAGCCAGGCCGAACTTTCCGATGGACTCAAACACTTTGGCAGCCATGATTCCTTCTGTTGTACCCACTCACACCTAAACAAGGGATAAAAACAACAAAATAACTTGACACGAAATCCTCGGGGAAAGCCCTCTCCGATACAAGAGGTCTTGACGTATCCACTCCTGTGAGTGCTAACCCACTCACTGAACACCCCATAACAACATTGCACATCTTGCAAAATGTAGCATCACTTTTGCTTTTGCAGGTGTTTTTCCTAGAAAAGTCGAGGGCACCTGGTTCATCATAGGAACGATGATTCGTACCTACAGAGAACTTAGTACCACAGAAAACCACGCTCCCATTTCCTAACTAAATAGGCCACAAGAGTGTGTGTGTGGTTGACTCTGTGCAATTTGGGTTTCGAAAAATAACTCAAATAATGTACTACAAGGATCATGCCAACAACGAGGAGGATAATGCCTGTTAACATTGAAGTTAGGCAGTCCCCAACGGTTTTATTCAACCTTCCGTTTCTTTATGAAAATTATTACTGGTGCGGTGCATAGAGAGGTTAAGTTGTAGAACCAGGGTTAGAATGAGGAGCTCGAATTCTAGAAGGCATCGTAAAACTCCTCCCCATACCAGTTAATAGGAAAGCCAGAGCTGGCAGGGGTGCAGTGAGGCAGAGCAGTGACGGGCTGGAGGTGGGGCTGCGGCGTGGGAGAGAGCTCGTAGCGGACGGACCAGAAACCACTCAGCCTTGAACTTTTTAATGCCCCGCCCCTGTGTCGCCCTCTTCAAATCCTCCCTCCCTTTTTGCCAGACCTCAACAGCGAGTCTATCCCGTTTTCTCTACGCACATCTATCCCCCGCCGATGACACTAACACACCAGTCCCTTCGATTTCTACTGGCTTCTGGACTTTTCCTTATCCTGTCCCTTCCCTTGGACAACCCCTGGTTCGCTTTGGATTCCACCTTTTTCCCCTTCTCCACTAGGCGTATCCACACATGCATCCCACGCCCCCACTGCACGCAGGAGAGCAAAGGAGGGCTACAGAGACTTACAGAGGCCTGCACCACCCCTACCACGCTCACCTGCTTTCACTCTGACCTCCACATGAATTCCCCAGCCTCGCGAACTGCGCGTGCGGCAGGCAGCACCTCCCTTTCTCCCGCCCTCTCCAAGATCCGACTCTTCAATTGGTAGAGGCGAGTGCAATGCATTCTGGGAATCGTAGTTTGCCAACTTCCGTGGGCCCTGTGGCTTTACTGAGTTCAACTACAACTCCCAAAAGGTTATGCAGCAGCGGGCCCCCGAGCAGGAAACCTTCTTCTGTTTGGTGGTAACTGATGGGATGTTGCCGTAAAGCCTTTCGGGGACGGTAGTTCCTAGGTAATAAATGCACGTGCCAAGTTCGTAACGCGGTGCTTGCTAGTAGAGGAGCAGCGGGGGCTGGATCAGAAAGCAGCCGGGCTTCAACTTGGTGGAAATAACTGGGTGGTGAAGGGGATGCATGGGCCTTTTGAAAAGGATGAAGTAGAAAAAAAAGAGACTCGTCTTGCCCTACTCCAGCAAAAGGGCTTGATTTGGAGTCTAAGTCTTCTGGGCACTGTTTTTTTGTTTGTTTGTTTGTTTTGTTGGTTTTTTTAGTTGTATTTGTGTACCTTTTCTCAAGTTTACCTGTTGTCAACAAGCGTTTGTTATTTTTCTCCCTGTGCTCCACTTTTCTCTCTCCTACTACTTTGTACATACAAAGACTCCCTCTTACTTGAGTAAGTATAACCCACGTCTACGCTCCAGTTTTGTCAATTGAGCAAATAATGACTTTTATAACTTTCCTCTCCACGATACGATAAAATCTAAAGTGAAGTACTGAGGTTATTTCTCGTGGACATGTTGCTCTGTAAATACACAACTCTTCAGGGAATGCGTGCATATACACACAAAGACATGAAACAAGATGGGCTTGGTGTGCACGCCTTTAATCCCAGCACTCGGGAGGAAGAGGCAGACCGAAAGAGTTCGAGACCAGCCTGATCTATTTTAGCAAGTTCGAGGACAGTCAGTGATCTGTAGAGAAACCCTGTCTCGAAAAGAAAAGACAAGAGAAGAGAACAGAAAAGAGATACGAGGAGGAAGAAAGAGACTGCTGGAAGGTGGGAGAAAGGAGTAGGGAGGGTAGTAAGTGGTGAATATAAGCAAAGTACTTCAAAATTAATAAAAATAAACTTTGTCAGAAAAAATGTGAATGGTGCTATATAACCCAAATGAAGACGACTCACTTTGCGAAGACCCTGAAATGCATTAAGTAAAAATGCTGCAGGATACCTGGCTCCCCCAGTGGCTGCAGTAGCAGAGACACTGTAGGTCCCCGAGTGGCCACGAGGAGAGACAGACAGATGGACACGCCACGAGACCACGCTGCAGGTCTCCGCCATGCAGAGTGAGGTTGGATATTTATTAAGTGGGTTATGGAAGGGAAGAGAAGGGGGAGAAGGAGAGAGAGAGAGAGAGAGAGAGAGAGAGAGAGAGAGGGAGGAGGGGGCATGACTTGTCTCTTAAAGAGACAGAACAGATCATTACAGACCCTTCTCTCCTAATAAACTAGTGAATAAATGAACTGCGGGCTTGCATTTTAGTGTTTGCAAATTCGCCAAGGAAGGGAAGGGCCCTGCTGGTGAAGCTGCTGAGGTTGGCCTTGTGCCTCAGGCACAGAGCACATCTCTATTGTGTGCTAGATCTTCGGTTCAAACCTCAGCACTTAAAAAAGGGGGGCTTATAAAACAGTCAAAATGGGGGAGGGCTGAAGAGATGGCTTGGTGATTAGGATCACAGGGTTGCTCTCCCAGAGGACCTGAGCCTGGTTCCTAGCACAGCAGGTGGCCCTTAACTTCTTGTTACTCCGAGGGATGCAATGACTTCTTCTGGCCTGTAGGGGGCATTGTCAGTATATACGCACACACACAGACACATATACACACACACACCCCAATAAAACTTAAAAAAATCCAGAATGTATTGAAAATTTATATTTGTTTAAAGATATTTGGCAGTATACCTATTCAATAAACCCTTATTGAGCACCTACTAAAAACAAATGCCTTTTAAGCCACATTTTTATGTCTCCATTTGGAAATAACAAAATGGAGTTTAAAAAAATTACATTTATGGGACTGGAGAGATGGCTCAGGGGTTAGGAGCGTTGATTGCCTTTCCAAAGCACTTGGATTCAATTCCCAGCACCTACGTGGCAGCTCACAGCTGTCTATAGCTTCAGTTTCAGGGGGTCTGATGCCCTCTTTTGGCCTCTGGGGCCACCAGGCACATAAGTAGTACACAGACATACATGTAGGCGAAACACCCATATACATAAAATATAAATACAGACATTGATTTACTGACTTGAGTATCTATGTGTGTGGTCACGTGTGGCCACAGTGTATGTGTGGTCAGAAGACAGCTCACAGGAGTTGGTCTGAGGAATAAACTCAGGTTGTCAGGCTTGGCAGCAAGCGCCTCATCCCACTGAGCTGTCTTCCTGGCCCTAGCGTGAAGTCTGGTCAGAGAAGTCAGGTGACGTGCTGTAGTCACACAGCTGACAAATGGCAGATGCAGTGTTACTGCCGACTGGGATTTCCCAAGCTGAGATACTGCATGGTCAGTAAGTAACAGCTTAGCAATGTTAGGTCTGGAACTCTGCACACAGAGAAGGTGGTAATTAAGTAAAAGATCACAGCTCTTTTGATTTATTCACTTAACACGCATATACAAAGAAGCCCATTCCAGGCATGTTGGAGGGTGGGCTAAATGAAGAAGACAGGGGACTCTGGCCCCCTAGAATTTACACTCTGTGGTGGGGTTGGGTAGACCAGTAGTTCTCGACCTGTGGGTCATGACTCATTGGAAATCCTCCTCCAAAAATATTTACATGAAAATTCATAACAGTAGCAAAATTACAGTTATGAAGTAACAACAAAAATAATTCTGGGGGAGGGGAGAGTTACCACAACACGAGGAAGAAAATTAAGGGTCACAGCATTAGGAAGGTTCAGATACACTGCTGGACAAAATCAAATTAGGAATGAAAACTGAGTAGTTTCATGAAGGATATAAGCAAACTGTTGGGGGGTGAGGATTTTGTGTGGAAGGTTTGGGCGGCAGCAGCAATGTGAACTCAACTGTCTTAAGCAATAAGATCCAGTGTAGGAAGGTGGTTTATCCAGTGGCCCTCACACTGTTAATTACCTGTCTAATTGCTGTAACAAGATCTCCAACAAAAGCGACTTAAGGAAGGAAGAATATTTTGGCCCACCTTTTGAAGGCACAGTCCACTGGGCAGGGAGAAGGTGGGAGGAGTGTGAAGCAGGATGGGAGGAGTGCGAAGCAGGGTGGGAGGAGCGTGAAGCAGGGTGGGAGGAGCGTGAAGCAGGGTGGGAGGAGTGTGAGGCAGGGTGGGAGGAGTGTGAAACAGGGTGGGAGGAGTGTGAAGCAGGGTGGGAGGAGTGTGAAGCAGGGTGGGAGGAGTGTGATGCACAGTCCTGTATCTGCAGCGAGGAAACAGATCAACATTGGTACACTTTACTCACTCTCTTTCTCCTTTATATCTAGTCCAAAAGGCAGCCTATGGGGTAGCGCCATCCACACTCAGGGTAAGTACAGCCTATGGGATAGCATCGTCCACACTCAGGGTAGGTGCAACCTATGGGATAGTGCCATCCACACTCAGGGTAGGTCTTCTCAGTTAAACCTTTCTGGAAACACCCTCACAGACACACGCGAATGTGTGTTTCTGTCATGATTCTAGATACAGGCTAGGTGACAGTGAAAACTTTGCATTGCACACCAGTCTCATGGATGATGGAGTCCTCCGTCTTTCAGTCCTGACACCTTTAGGTATTGACTCTTGTTTTCACACTTGTCACCTCAAGATCACAAGATGCTATAGGAGGTCCAAGCCTAATCTCATAATATAACCAAGAGCCAGGAGGCAAGAATGGGCATGCCATATTTTGGGGACTTTTTGATAAGAGTGAAGAAAAGGTTTTCAGATATGCCCATGAGACATCTTCTGTTACTGGGCAGACCTGCGTCCCTGCCTACTTCCAGGCCAGATCCTGGCAAAAGAACAGCATTGAAATATTGGGGCTCAAGGACCCAAGAGGAAAGCTCTGACAGGAGGCCTTGACTTCTAAACCTTATGATCACCAACACCCTAGCAAATCAAAATGAGCATCCTCCCCAGGGAGGAAGAAGGATGGAAGGGAGATTGGGCATTGAAACTGGAGCCCACAGTGTCTTCCAGAATGGTCCGTCTTGGACAAGCTAATCAAAGAAGTCTTCATGAGGAGAAGGCGTTGGAGGAAGGTTATAAAAAGGTGAGGGATAGGAAGGGTGGAGGAATGGAGAGCGTGTGACCAAAAGGATCAGTATGTGTGTTGCAGACACCAAGTAGGACAGTACCAGAAGGTCTGGCAGGTAAAGGCAGTGAGAAAAGAGGAGCCCAAGGTACCACCTCCTGCAACATGAGGGCCGGGCTGCTTGGGGCTTCTGTCCTCCCACCAGGTCCCACAGCTGGTAAGTCCCCAATGAAAATCACACAGAGATCTCCATAAGATTATAAACTGATTGGCCCATTAGCTCA
>LOJH01001787.1:21340-46461 GCA_001685095.1 Ellobius talpinus
CTCTGTGTCTCTGTGTCTCTGTGTCTCTGTGTCTCTGTGTCTCTGTGTCTCTGTTCTCTCTCTCTCTCTCTCTCTCTCTCTCTCTCTCTCTCTCTCCAGGCTCTGGCTGACCTGGAACTCACTATGTAGACTAGGCTGGCTTCTAACTCACAGAGCTCCATTACTGTCCTGGGAGCTGGGATTCAAGGTGTGCGCACACCACTATGCCCAGCTTCCGCTTGGTCATTTCCAACTCCACACACGCTCTTTCAGTTCCGCCCTATGAGCAGAGGCCTTGCTTGCCACCTCCTTCCAGGAAGGTTGGCTCACTGGTCAGCGCTGGAGGTGGTGGGAGAGGGAGCTGGAGGGTTTCCTCCCTATTGCCTGTCCTCTGGGCTGGGTTCCTTGCTGTGGTACAGTTGTGCTTCTCTAGGGTCAGCACCTAGACACTGCTAGCTCTCAAGGGACACTGTACACTGCTCTACCCCGGCCACCACCACTTAGCACTCACAGAGAGCAAAACACCATTCAGATCATTCCAGGGTGCCAGGTTTGGTCCAACTCCGCAGTTCCTCAAGAGTGAGCTCAGAGAAGCAGATCTCGAATGTCGGCCCCTTCCTTCTTCCAACACAGCTGCTGTCTAGCTGTGGCCTGCCAGGTTCTCTGCTGGGGCCAATTCTCAGAAGTGACAGAAGCCCAGCTTTTAACCTTCCAGGGCCTCCTGACCTGCAGTCTGATGCTAACATACAGACTGGAAGGAAAGGAGGGGGATGGAGGCAAGCCTGTGTCTGATTGGGTCCTGGGAATCCATCTCTCCAGGTGGCCAAGCCTGAGGCCATCACCAAACAGGTCTCCCAGAGGTCCCGGGCTGTGCAGAGGGAGGAGTTGTGGGAAAGGACACTGGAGTCAGGAGGCCCAGTCTTAAAACTTGCCAGTTCTGTGACCACAAGCAGCATGTTTGACCTGCTTCCACTCCTGCAAATGGGGGTGATGGAGCACATCTCTCACCCCAAAGTAGTGCACAGAAGCACCTCAGGGCTTGAGCGAATGCCAGCTAGTCCTGGGATCACACCCAAGGCTATTCCAGGATAGGCAGCCCTCCCCACTCAGGACCTTTGTGTGTGTGTGTGTGTGTGTGTGTGTGTGTGTGTGTGTGTGTGCTGTTATCCCAGAAATACAGCCCATTTGGAAGGAGGAGACATGTGTGTGTGTGTGTGTGCTGTTATCTCAGAAATACAGCCCATTTGGAAGGAGGAGACATGTGTGTGTGTGTGTGTGTTGTTATCCCAGAAATACAGCCCATTTGGAAGGAGGAGACATAGTATCGTACCTTAGGTGGACATCCATGCAACCAATTTGCCCTGGGAAAAAGAGGTAAAGTCACAAAATGGCATCACCCACCTCTGCCGTCCCAAGCGTGAAAAACCCTTTAGCTCTCGGGCACAGGGAGAAGAAGCAGCAGGGTTCTTGACAGCGCTGAGAAGGCCCCAGCTGTGGCGGCTGCTTACTGCCCTCCAAGGGAAGGAGCTGGACACCACATGCAACAGAGAACCGGGAACTGGTTGCTTGCGTCCCAGAACCGTTTCACCACCACTGATGCCGCCAGAGATACCTAGAGTTTCTCTCTCTCTCTTCCACCGTGTGCATGCATATGTGTGTGTGTGTGAGCGCACGCATGCGTGTGTGCCTGCATGCATGCTTGCATACACATGTAGCATCTGGAGGCCACAGGCTGATCTTGGGTATCTTCTTCAATCACATCTCTACCTTGTTTTTGTCTTTGTTCTTTTTTTTGAGACAGGGTCTCACTATGTAAGACCAGACAGGCTCATAGAGACAGGCTTGCCTCTGTCATCCAAATGCTGGAATGAAAGGCATGGGTCACCACACTCTGCCATCTTATTGACAAGGTGTCTCTCGGAGCCTAGAGCTTGCTGATTCAGCCAAACTGACAGACCAGCAAGCCCCGAGGACCCTCTTGTCTCCGTCTTCCTAGATCACAAGCATATACAGCCGTCCTTCATTTTTTTGCCCAATTGAGCCATTTCCCCAGGCCCTGGAAACTGTTTTATTTAAATGCCTACACACAAGGGCTGGGCATGTGGCTCAGCATAGGTGCCTTGCCTAGACATGCTAGTACATGCTAGACTCTGGGTTCGATCTCAAACACCTAAATAACATGCTACTAGCTCCATGATGGATTGAACTGTGGAGGTTCCGGGCGTGTGGGTATTCCAGTCAGGAGTGAAAGGCTGATGGGTGGAGTGGGCTTCCAGTTCCTCCCGAACAGCAGCACTGCAAGCACTATGTTCAACCTGGAGGAAACAGCATGGAAATTGGGGTGACTCTGATCCTCCAGGAGCTCCCGGCTGGCCTGGCCATGAGAAACACAGGTGTGGATTGACTCTTTAAGTCTCCCTGCCCCTTGCTGGATATCATTGAAACATTTCTGTCCCTGAGGAAGCAAGCACCTGGGGGCCAGTTCTCAGCCTTGTTGAGAGTGACTGTGCCCTCTGTGATGAGGAGGGTCGGGACTTGGCTCAGTTTGGATGGATCAGAGGGAACTGAGTCCTATTCTCTTGGGACTTCAACTCTAAGCCAGCAGGGGACCAAAAGCAATGCTCCCAGAATCCACTAGGGGGAGCCAATGTCTTTGAGTACAGGGTGGCATGCTCTAGAGATTGGGAGTCATCCACCCTGGAGAGGGAAGCCATTCCCAGGACTCCAGACCCTCTCCCAGAACACCCTCCCCCGCTCCCTTGACCCTGTGTACAGGCTCCCTCTGTCTGCCACACTTATGCCCCATGGAAATAAATTGTGCATGGATCAAAAGTAAATGCAGAATCCACCTCCCCACCAGAATGCAATCATTTTTTGGCAAGGTCATTCTACCCATGGAGTCTCCATTTCTGCATCTGAAAAATATGAGGATTTGTTTAGTCAGATATTTTCTAAGGCATAGTCGTGGGGGGTTTTGAAGCTCACTTTACCCTCTGGGTGGTGCTGGTTTCTGCAGGTACACGGCAGTTCCTGATTCACCATGCAAGGGCATTCCTCTGGAAGGTGAGGGGCAGCAACCTCCTTGGAGCACCAAGAGGGACTCTCTGGAGATCCATGCTCTTGACATGACCTCCTAGGCCCTCTCCCCAGGGTACATTTCATCTCCCAGGGTAGACTAGGTCACCAGGTCTCCACCTGAATGTCCCTCAGGAGTCTGCACTCCAACACACCCCAGCCTTTCCCTGCCCCAATCGCCTGAGCTTGAAATCCAGGTGTTGTCATCAAGCCCTCTGGTCTCACACATCCCACTCCATGGTTATGAAGTCTGGACAGGCTTACTTTGAACAGGTCCCCACCCCCTCTGTCACCATTCCTTCCGGAACCATTCCGTCTCCCTGACTCCAGCCTGTCCCCTCTCCGGTCTATCATATCTCCCTGCTGCCAGAGAGAGCTTTCTGAGGCACAAATCTGATTATGTGCTTTTCTGCTCTAGCAACTCGTCTGTAGCCTTGTGGTCTGAAGACCAAGCCAAGTCCTAACAAGGCTTCCGAGTCCATTCATGGTCTGACCCTTGCTTCCCCAGACCAAGCTCATTTCCCAGCATGCTCCTTGACCTGTCTGTACCACACTTCATATCCTTTCAGGAGGTCCTGGACTTTACCTCTCTGCCAAGAATTCCAGCCTGGACTTCTGCCTAACTCCTCTGTGAAGGCTGAGTTCAAGGTCAAACATTTGTCTTTTTTGCGTCCTTCCGTCCTCCCCAGGTTACTTCCCCAAGGTTCCAGACAAGCTTCCCATGACATCTTCTGTCTCCCTGTAATCTGCCTTCCCTGCTAGGCCATAATTCCTATTTATGTACCGCCATGCCTAACCAGGGCTTGATTTGGTTGAGGGATTCAATACACGGGCTGAGTGATTAAATGCTTGTACAAATGGTCTGGGAAATTACATGCTGGGTTGTAATCTCTCCTTCTCTCTGCCGGATCTCATGGAGTCAAGGAAAAGAAGAATGACAGGGGCTGTGGGTACGGAGGGTGGTTTCTTGAGTCACTGCGGGATCTCGGTATGCAAGTTTGATCAGTCCAATGTATTCCTCAAAATAAGACTATCGGCCTCTCCGCGTCATTACCACCTGATTTTGGCAGCACCGGGGCCGGGGGCGGGGTGAGCTCCCTCCTCACACACAATGAAAAATCAAAATCCTTTTTCCTTGTCCTTCTTTCGGCCCTCCCCACCTCGCTCACGGCAGAAACTGAGTTTCATTCTCTGGGCAAGGAGAAGTCTGTGGAGGCTTTTAAGTGAGGAAGTGACATGATTTGATTTCCATTTCATAAAGATTGCTCTGCCTGCTGTGTGGCAAATGCGTCGGAGAGGGGCCAGAGTGGAAGCAGGGAAGCCAGAGGGAGGGGGCTGGTGTGGGCAGGTGAGAGGGGGCGTCTGAGGAGACCGGAAAGCAAGCAGGTGGACAAAGGCTTTAGAGGGACAGACGATGGACCTGACTGGTAAATGAGACATAGGGTCAAAAGAGAAAAAGACCTCCCCAGAGCAGGGTCTAGGAGTGTACACAGAAGAAGTCTTTTGGTTGGGAAGAGAACGGGAGAGGTAGGGTTTGCTTAGCAAGCACATGGTTCTTGTGTAGGCCACTGATATGGAGACAAACGGGCTCGGCTCGTAGGGAGGCAAACGGGGAGGAGGGCGATTCTGTCTCTCTGAGCCAGTCGTTAATGCCACCACTGGTCACAGAGCCTTTACATGGAAAGATTCCTGCCCTAAATCTATCCAAACAAGTATCTCTTCAGGGGCTCTCAGCCTACAGGTCATCTTGGGCAAGCCAGCTTGGGCATAGTGGCTGGAGAGGAGAGAGACATCGGTCCTTACCCACCACTGCCACTTCTGAGGATGATTTTTCTTTTGTTATTGCACTTTTCAAAGCTTTGGTACAGTTTCCTAATGCTTCGCTCTGGAATCCCTTCCCAGCTCTCTGGTACAGAGGCCTCGGCCAGTTTTGATGCCGCTGCCACAGTAGAGAGAAGAACCAAATGAATACAGGAGATTGTGGGGCCTGGAAAGACAGTTCAGAGCAAGAAGGTGGTACCTGCCTCCCCCCCCCGCGCGCCGCCCTGACTGCCGCCCCCTCCCCCAGCTCCACCAGCTGCTGAGGAGGGAGGCTGGGGAGGAAGGAGGCCAAGTGATTAAGAGCTCCGGTTGTCAGGGCTGGGGGCCAGGGGGCACGCCCCCTGGGTGACATTTTCTCGCATTGTGTCCTGCGAACAAAAACGAGTCTTATTTGAGGAGCTGGAGTGGGGAGGGGCAGGGGGCGCCGGAGCAGCCGAGTGGAATCGTGGCTCCAGGGAATAGCTATTACTCATCAAAGGCCGGGGCAGCCCGCGTCTTTGTGTGCCCTCCGCAACCCGCCCGTGCCTGGCCACAGGCCCCGGCCGAGACGCTCAGGGCTGGAGGCGGAGCTGGGATCCTGTGTGGGCAAAGCTGGCGCTGGAGGCCCAGACCCCGGTGGGCTTCCTGGAGGAAGGGGTGTGGAGCCGGGCGGCGAGGAGCGCAGCGCCAGCCGGTGAAGCGCTTCGGGCTGAGTTTCGGGGGAGGGGATGGGAGGAGGGGAGGGAGTGGGAACTGGGATTGGTATGTAAAATTTAAAAAGATAATCTGTTTTCTTTCTTAAGAAATAAATTAAATTATAGAAAATAGAAAAAAGATCTCCATGAAAGAAAATGTTTATCTGGTATTAAAAATCTAGTCAAGAACCCATGGATAAGGGAGCTCAAAGGCCTGGAGGAAAACTATTATTTTAATAAGCAGACATTTTAACTGTCTTCTAAATATGTATCTCTGCTAGTGCAGTTCTCAATCCTCATCAGAGAATCTTCTTTTTACAGTGGATAATGATGAATACAGAGACTCACACCAGGCCAAAGGGTAGAAAATGTGTCTATGAAGTGTTCAATTGTGAATGGGATCTCTATTATAACCCCTTCTCCTAAAGCTCTGGAAACCTTGTGGAAGAGCAGCAGGTGGAGTTTAAGAGACAGAATGTAAGGAGCTTCTGAGAAATAGTCTCCTGGAAATGTCAGGCTTGCTGCACTCATGACTTCACAGAAGACTTGGCTGCTTGCACAAGACCTATAGAATATCAAGCCAGTCAACATTCCAGCATGGGTGTCACAGGTCCATAGGCCTCAGCCCTAGCTGAGGAATTAACAGTTGATGGCTACTAGGGGAAGACAATCCAGCTTTCTTCAGGGGCAGTGCCTGATGAGTTGATCATACTCCAGTGAATGGCCCCATATCCATGAATGAAGGGCAGCACTATTTGGACTCAGTGGTTGGGAAGGAGCATGAAACTTGGAGGGAAATATTGAAAAAGGATTTAGAATATGGAGTAACAGAAGGTGAATATGGTCAAAATTCATTGTATTCATATAAAATTCTCAAAGAATAACTTAAAATGTAGTTTAAAATATATGAATAAATTACTAACTTCACAGAAATAGCTATCAATGAGAATGAATCAGTAAAATTCAAAAGGATGACTGTAAATATGTTCAAAGAAATCAAGGACAGAAAGAAACTTCTGAATGGATTCAAAGAGAACAAACACACTGAATGATAAAATGACATAAATATGTCACTACAAGATACTGAACATTGAATTTGATAATGAACTAGAAAACCAGAATGGTAGAAATGAAAAGTTCAATAAATCACATCAAATATAAGGTTCTGTGTAAAGTACCAAGAGGAGGAAAGAAGCCAGGGCTTGAAGACAGGACAATGAGTTGGAACATTCAGACAATGGCATAGAACACCTAATATGAAAATATTAGTGGACCATAAAGCACTTCTGGGACAAAACAAAAATACAAAATCTGCAAATTATGGGCATAAAAGAAAGAGAAACACTTCGGGCTGAAGTCTCAGAAAACATTCTCAATAAAATCTATGGAGGAAGATGTCCATCCAAGTATAAGAGGCATTGTACCACCAGACAGACAGTACCAGGAAATAACCCTCATGTGTTATTTTAGTTAAAACACTAAACACAAAAAGCAAGTCTACTAAAAGCTACAAAAGAGAAATGCAAAGTCACATATAAAGGCAAACACCAGATTAACAGCAGCTATTGAATAAAATCTTAAAAAGCCAAGAAAGCTTGGAACGTATTTCAAGCTCACAGAGACAGTAACTATCAACTAAAATTTCTACGTCTACCACAACTATTAGTTATAAACAAGAGGAAATAAAAACTTTCCACAAATGGATAAGCTAAAGGACTTATGACCAACATGACAGCTTTATAAAAGATACTTGAAGGACCCTCAGTATGAAGGGAAAAAACCATGTGACTGACAGCATAAACCACATGACAGAGCACCAGGCAAACAAAAGATGAATCAAGAAATACTACAAAGTCAGCAAAAGTGACGGGACTTCATACATCTCTCAATAATAACCCTGAGTATAATTTGTCAACAAAAATACATCATCAGATTGTTTTCAAAAAAAAAAACAGGATCTCCCTATTTTTTGCCTCCAAGAAATGCACCTCATCATCAAACAGAGACCCAACTTCAGGGATACAATTTTGTTAAAAGACAAAGAGGTATCCTTCGCAAATGTAACTAGAATATTCACAGACTTTTTTGTTGTTGTTGTTGTTTTAAAATCTGGCAACATAGATTTCAAACCAAAGCTAGTCATAAGATATAATAGTCACTTCATACTGAATCAGGGAACAGTACATCCAGAAGATATTCCAACTTAAAAGCACATATACACCAATGTGCTCTATTACATATAACAAACATTATGGATATAATCACATATTAACTGTGTCTTAGTCAGAATTACTATTGCTCTGATAAAATACCATGTCTAGAACAACTTGGGAAGAAAAGGATTTATTTGACTTACATTTCACATCACAGTTCATCATTAAATGAAGTCAGGACAGGAATTCAAAATGGCAGGAACCTGGGGCAGGAGCTGATACAGAAACCATGGAGGAGTGTGCTTATTGACTTGATCTACAAGGCTTGCTCATTCTACTTCCTTATACAACCCAGGACCACCAGTTTAGGGGTATCCTACACAATGAGCTAAGCCTTTTCACATCAATTACTAATTACTAAGAAAATGCCCTGCAGGCCTGCCTACAGTCCAATCTTAAAGGAGGAATTTTCTCAACTGATGCTCCCTCCTCTCCAATGACTCTAGCTTGTGCCAAGTTTACATAAGACTAGTCAACCAAAACCCTAACACAATCATAGTGGGTGACTTGAAGGGTCCAGTCAAACTGAGAGAGAAGTCATCTCAACAAAAAACACAACAGTTGATCCAAACATTGTTCTATAAAGATCCCATGTATTAACCAATTGATCAATGATGAAATTATGGTATGTATACAAAATAAAAATTCATTCAGCTACAAGGAACATGAAATTATAAGAAATTTAGAGAAATTCTATTGAACTTGCTCTAAAATAGAACATATGATATAATGCAGAACAATTCTTTAAATTAATTTAGTCTATCAATTAGAATACAGGGGAATTAAACTAGAAATCAACAGTAGAGAAATTACAGAACAAACACAAACACTCAAAGATTAAATGACAAGATGTTTATTGATAACTAAATCATTAAAAATCAAGAGGAAACATTTTAAATTCTTAAAATTGAAAGTAATGAAAATATACCAAAATCTATGAGATAAAATGAATGCAGTTCTAAGAGAAAAGTTTATAGCTCTAAGTGCCTGATGTGGGAATTCATTCCTCCAATAACTTTGGAACCAGATCCCTCGATCTCCATCTCTGTGAGTCTGTTTCCCCCCACACCCCTTAGTAAATTTACACACACACACACACATACACACACACACATCTTTACAGTTCTTGCTACAAGTGCCTATGTTAAACATCAGGGAGATTGTAAATGAATAACTTAATGATGCACCTTAGGGCCAGGACAAACAAAAGCAAGCCAAACCACATCAGTAGGTAGAACAAAATAAAATCAGGACAGAAATTAATGAAGTGAGGGGAAGAGATTGCAAAGAATTGGTGAAATAAATACTGGCTTACTTGAGAAAGAAAGAAAATTGACCATTCATAGCCAGATCAACCATAAGAAAGAGAGAAGACCAAGTTAACAAAAATTGCATATGAAAAGGGAGGTATTATAAAAGATACCAATAAAATTCAGAAATTCATAAAGAAATAATTTTTAAAATATATTCCACTAAATTGGAAGTTATAAAAGAAATAAATAATTTTCTAAAATCATGACTGACCAAATTTAGACTAAGATAAGACAAACAACTTAAATATGTATCATACAAAATAAGATGAAATCAGTAACTTAAAAAACTCCCAACTAAAGTAAGTCTAGTTCTAAATGGATTCACTGCTGAATTCTACCAAATCTTTAAAAAGAACAGCAGCAATGTTCCTCAAACAATTCCATAAAATAAAATGGAAGGGACACTATCAAATCTTTTTATAAAGCAGGTATCATCATGATACCAAAACAGGAGAAAATATGGATGGAAAGAAAACTATATGCCATGTGCCCTGTGGTTATAAGTACAAAGCTTTTTAATAAAATACTTGCAACTTAAATTTTAAAGTACAACCAAAAGATCCTTCATCATGACCAAATCTTTCCTATTTTCAAAACTAGGAATAATTCAATACATGCAAATCAATAAATGTAGTATGTTACAAAATTGAACTAAAGATAGAAACCACAAGATTATTTCAACAGACACAGAAAAGCTTTTGACAAAATGTCACAATCCTTCATGATAAAAGCTCTGAAGAAACTAGAAAAATAAAAATACCTTTACATAATAAACATTATAGACAAAAGATCAATAGCTAACATAATACTAAATAGTGGGCAAATTTAAAGCTTTTCCGCTAAATTCAGGATCAAGACAATAGGGGTAATGTCTCCATTCATACTTAATACACTGCTTGAAGTCGGACCTATAACAATAAGACAAGAGAAGGAAACAAAAGTATATAAATAGCAATTAAGAAAGTCAAAGCACCTTTATTTGCTAATGATATGGTTATGGTACTGTATTTATGAGACCTTAGAAAGCCTCCACTAGAAAAAATAGATCTAATAAACATGTCCAACAAAGTAGCAAGATACAAAACTAAAATAAAAACCTGAGCTTTTTTATACAAAGTGACAAATATGTTGAGAAAAGTTCAGAAAAGCAATCCTACTCCCAATTTCTTCAACTACCTGGTTCTCAACAAAGATACAAAAAAAATGTTTACTAAAGAAAAGACAAATCAACAAATAGTGCTGGGAAAACTGGATTTCTATATGGAGAAGATAAAATGAGATCCATATCTCATACATAAAAGTCAACTCCAAATAGATCAAGAGCCTGAACATGAGACCTGAAACTAATTCTGCTTGAGAAAAAGGGTGCCTTTCAAGATAAAGGCAGAGTAAGGACTTTCTAATAGGACCAAAGTTGCTCAAGAAAGAAGGCCAATAATTGGCAAATGGGAGACTAGGAAACTTTAGAGTTTATGTACAGAAAAGGAAAATATTAACTGAGAAAAAGAAAATAGGAGAAATTCTATCTCAACTATAGATCTGACAGTGGAACTCAAGAAACTAAACATTAAGAAAACAATCCAATCAGAAAAATGGGCTTCGGAACTAGAGTGGGGGAGTAATGAAGGGAAAGGAAGTTCTAATAAATGTTTTTAAAGTGTTCACTACAGGAAGATGGAAGGGAGGTAAAGGGTAGCAGAATGCAAAAGATAGAAAAGAAATAGGAAAAAGGGAGGCTCTTTAAAGAAAGAGGGAGGTAAATAGAGAAGAGTGGATAAAATGACAATAAAGATGTCTGAGAGAAATAGACATGGAATCATACTATTAACTATCTTCCAAAAAAAGTAAAATACACTTAATTTTATATATTAACATGTATATATTAACAATTATACATTAATATAATATATAACTATATATTTTATGTTACATGATAATATGTAACAATATTATTTCAATGATAATATATTAATATAGATATATACTAATAAAGATATATAAACCTATATCCTTAATGAAATTTTATCATCTGAACTGCCAATGCTCCCTCCAAGAGTCAAAGATCACCTAGCAAAAACTCTAATACCAAACATGAGAAGTCCTTTATTTTGTTGTTGGCCATGGCTGTTCAAGAGGCTCTCAAAACATACAGCCTATGGCTGTGGCCCTTGGTTACTCCCTAAAGTTAGAAGGTTAGTCCTTACTGCTGAAGATGCCAGGCATTTCAGACACTGGGCCCAGAGAAACTGACCTGAAACTGACTTTAATGTTTGTTCCATCCCTGAGGATCAGGTTTCATGCTACCGAGAGGCACTCTGCAAGCATACAAAGGAAGGAGGAATCAACAGTCCTATGCAGCTATGATTCCTATGAACCACATCAACGACCAGCACAGTACAATAACCTTACAGATGCAGTCGTGGAACCCATACCTTGTTGGTACCAACTGCTCTCTAATTAGACTTTAGACCTACTCAACAAGAAGGAAACCACTCAGTGCAAGTGAAATCCTGATTATTGGAGAATATACAGCCCTAATTTACAAAATGAGCATAATTCCTAATAACAGTCTCTAATCATCTGTCCTTATGCCCACAGGTAAGTGTAGTCTTCACCCCTCACAAGGGAAACTTCTCCTTGTAACAGATGGAGACCACTACAGAAAACCACAGCCAACCAAAACTCAGAGTTGTGGAGCCCAGTCCCAATGGACACATCTACAAAAACTTCCACCCTAAGGTTCATGGAACATTATGGAGGAGGGGATAGAAAGACTGTAAGAGCCAGAGGATCAGGGAGTTTGCTGCAAGATTGTGCTTCCTGGAATATCAGAAGCTACGGCCATAAATTATCACCAACATGACGGCCTAAACAGAAGGTGAACAAGGATGATGCCAAATTAAAATGCCAAACCGGATGGAGAAAAGACCACAAGGCCTCAAGCCTACACAAAGAAGGCAACTGAGAAAATCTGAGAATGGGAGAGGTGGCCGTCCCCAGGGAAGAACACACAAATTGGTTGTCTAGTGCCAAATGGTCAGCCATAAAAACATATATGCAGGTAGCATTAAATAGACCAAAGAGGTTATCTTTAGGAATAGATATGTATATATACATACATGTGCAGGCAACCAACACTGAGTGATAAAAGAGGCCATAAATCTGAAGAGTAATGAAGGGTATACAGGAAGACTTAGAGGGAGGGAGAAATGTTATTAAATTATAATCTCCAAGGTGCTGTCAACATCTTTAGTCATCAAGGTAAGGCAAATTAAAATTACTTTGGGATTCTACCTCACCCTAACCAAAATTCCTATTATTTAGAAAAAAATGACAGCAAATGCTGGAAGGACATTGGAAAATGAGAATGTTTAATTCACTGTTGGTGGGAGTGTAAACTGATATGACTACTATGGAAATCTGTGTAGAAGTTTCTCAAAAAGTTAAAAATAGATCTGTCATATGGTCCAGCTATATCACTCCTGAGTGCTTGCACGTCCGTGTTCATTGTTACTTTCTTCACAGTAGACAAGAATTGCAAAAAACCTATATGTCAATCAACTGATGACCCAGGCGATTGTAGCACATACCTTTAATCCCGCCACTGGGGGAGGAAAAGACAGGTGGGATCTCTGTGACTTCAAGGCCATCCTCATCTACAGAGGGAGTTCCAGGGCACAGAACTACCAAAACCCTGTCTCAAAATACAAACAAACAAACAAAAATACCAATTAACTGATGAACAACAAAATGGTGCTACACATATACACAATAGAATTTCATTCACATATAAAGAAATTTAAATTACAAAATTTTCAGGAAAATGGGTGGGACTGGAATAATAAAACAGAGAGAGGTGTCCCAGGCACAGCTAGACAAAGGCTGCACATTCTCTCTCATATGGAAACCCTAGCTCCAATAATTAAAATATTTATTTGGAATGCCTATAAAGGAGAGGAACCTAGAAAAGGGCAATTGCGGGAGAGGTGTTAAATAAGAAGGGATGGCAGAACAATGAAATTTGAAAGTAAAGGAGTTAGTGCTAGAGGTGAAATGGTTGAAGTAGAAATGGTACTTGGGAGATACAGAAAAGAAGAGTTGGATGGGGGAAAGGTTAATCAAAACTAATGATGTACGAAAACAATGCTATTTTATGTCTAATAAGCCCTTGTCTGAAGAGTGGATGAGGAAACTATGGTACATTTACACAATAGATTATTACTCAACTGTTTTAAAAAAAATGACACCATAAAATTTGTAGTCAAATTGATGCAATTAGAAAAAATCATCCTGAGTGAGGTAACCGAGACCCAGAAAGACAAATATGGTGTCCATTCACTTATAAGTGGATATCAGCTATTAAATAAATGATAATCAAGCTATAATCCTCAAACCCAAAAAGCTTAAGTAAAGAGAAGACCTCTAGGGGTACATATGATTCTCCCTGGGAAGGAGAATAAACTTTGTGGGTAGACTGGGGGGGTGTAGAAACATGAGAAAGAATGACCAGGCCTTGGGAAAGAATGAAAGGAGAGAGTGTAGGGAGAGACAGATGGAATTGGGGAGCATTTATGAGGGACAGGGGTAGTAGCATAGTGTAGTGGAAACTTCCTGAAGTCTATGAGGGTGATCCTAGTGATGGAGGACACAGAGTCTAAACTGGTCATCCTTGGTATCCAGGCAAGGCTTTCATTCAGTTGAGTTGTTAGTCAAGGAGGATCCTTGGAGATCCCGAAATGACCCAGGCTGATGCTAGGACAGAAGGTTACTCTCTGAAAACTGACAGCAGAGCCCTATTGCTGTTGACAGTATCTAATGTGAGATTCCCCTCTGTATGCTGTGAATATATTTTATTATCATTGGTTAAGAAAGAAGAAGCTTTGGTCTGTGCCTGGGCAGAATAGAGCTAGGTAGGAATACTAAACTGAATGCTGGGAGAAAGAAGTCACAGTCAGGGAGATGCCGAGTAGCTTCTACAGCCAGATGTAACCTTACCGGTGGGCTACAACCATATGATGATACACAGATTAATAGAAATGGGTTAATTTAAGCTGTAAGAACTAACTAGACATATGCATAAGCTAATAGGCCAAGAAGTGTTTTAATTAATATAGTTTCTGTGTGGTTATTTTGGGTCTGGGTGGCCAGGAACAAATGAACAGCCTCCAACCAGCAAACATCCACACAGATCATTGAAAGTAGAGAAGTAGAGTTGGTAGCTACATGGAGCCTTCATTTCTATGTTCTACTCTCTTTGGCACAAGATGATACTCTGAATCTACATGAATCCACAGAAAGAGAAACCTGGACAACAACCCAGCCATGAAGCCCTCAACCTGCAATCTGTTCTTCCTACTAAATGTGCTGGGCAGTGGTGGTGTAGAACTTGTAGTAGTGGCCAACCAGTACCTGGTTTAACTTGAGGCCCATGTCACAAGAGGTAGTTCATGCCCTAAACTGCCTTGATTGCCAGAAATAGGAAACTGAACAGTCCACAGATCTAGAATAGAACCAAACATGACTGCCAAAAATAAAAAAAAATCAATGCAATTATTTCTAATGATATTCTGCTATACTCATAGATCGGTACCTTGTACAGTCATCATCAAAGAGGATTCCTCCGGCAAAAGATGGGAGTGGGTGCATAGAGCTACATCCAGACATTATTTGAAGAGAGAGGTCTCCGTCAAGTCCCTCTCCTCGGATATCAGGGAACTCCATGAAAAAATAGGTAGAAAGATTGTAGGAGTCAGAGGGGATGAAGGACACCAGGAGAACAAGGCCCACTGAATCAACTAAGCAAGGCTCACATGGACTCACAGAGACTGAAGTGGCAAACACAGGGTCTTCATGGGTCTGCACCAGGACTTCTGTTTATATGTTATGGCTGTTGGCTTGGTGTTTTTGTGGGGCTCCAAAAAGTGAGATCAGGTGTGTCTCTAACTCTTTTGCCTGCTCTTAAGACACTTTCCCTCCTATTGGGTTGCCTTGTCCAGCTTTGACATGCAGTCTTCCACCTTGCATTATTGTTTTTTGTTTTTGTCCTGTTTAGCTGTTGTCTCTTTGAGGCCTGCTCTTTTCAGAAGAGGAAACAGAGAGGGAGTGGATCTTGGGAAGAGAAGATGTGGTAGGTCACTGGGAGGAGAGGGATGAGGGGAAACTGTGGTCAAGATGTATTGTATGAAAAAAGAATCTATTTTGGCTACAAAAGATAAAAAAGAAAAACTAAAAAAAAATGAGTGGAGGTGCCCTGTGCTTCCGGAAACCAACACTTGTTTAAAAAAATAAAAACAACTCAGTACCAGTTGTATAATATGGACTTAAGAGGCATTAGTTAGAAAGGGCCCAAATAATACGGGTTATTACTGAAACTCTTGGATGTCCATCGGATTGAATTCCTAAGATCCTCCCGCTGAAGATCCTGAACAATTGGATTATAAGACTTTGAGAAATCAAGCTAGAGCTAGGTGGAAATTCCTTCCTGATGGCTGTCTTTCATAGTTCCAGAGATGCTGTTAACAAGTTGCTGGGGAAAAAAGTCCTCAATGGTCCGACATGACTGTGCATCTATGAGCTACAATCATGGCCCATCTAGCAAGGCATGCCTTCACCCCTGTGTGCAGTAGTGGCATGACTATTGGGGAGTAGGAACTGCTGTCTGCTTCTGCTCGAGACACAACCCACAGGAGGTAGTTTAGACCTTGTGCTGTAAACCTGGCCAAGAACCTGTGGCTGAGGAGGTCATAGGTCTGAAGAGAAAACTTAACCATCTTTTTGCTAATGGTGTCGAAGTGCCTTCTCAAGACATCTGGAGTTAGTGCTGCTGAGTCATCCTCAGAGAAGCTTCTTTATAAATGAGCAGCGGTCATTTCAGACCAATCACAGCTGCTGATTCATGTGTGGGGAGTAAATGGCTGGTGAGTGCTCTACCCGAAGCAAGACATCTATGTCACCCCTTCCCCCAGAGAAGGAGTAGAAGGAATATAAGAGCCAGAAAGGAGGGCTGGTGCTGTAGTGTCTCCTGGATGTGGGATGGAGCTACAGGCATGAACTCACTGCAGCTATGGTTATTTGCACAAGACTTACAAAGACTGGGTCTGTCAACATTCCATTACGCCTGGGGAAGAAGCTGATCAGACTCCTCCCCTTGTTTACTGTTTATGGGTAAAAAAAGACATTAAAGTAGGAGGTGGTTGTTGTTGAGAAGTGCCCAGCTATCTGGCTGAGTCTGGTGACCTAACTGGGAGCAATTGGAGATTAAGGACAAACACAAAGCAGATGTGAATCTGTGATTGGGTTACATGACTTGTACGCTTGAATGGAATGAATACCTGATGGGTTTATTACATACAAGGAAAACAGGGAGTGGCCAGCTAATCTCAGTATGGGATCTCAGCAAGGGAAAAGTGATCTGGCAGTATTCTGTTAGCAAGGAAACTACCCTCTGAGAATGCTGTACATATCCTTCTCTTGTTAAAGGTCAGCTGCTATACAAACATCTTCCTCCAACAAACATCTCAGTCTTGGGCATGGAGAAGGCCATGCCATTTCCTTAGCCCTGAGACCTTTGCTCAGAACAAGAATGCACACTCACACAGGGGTAAATTTACTCCCTAAAAAGAAGAGGGGTTTCAATAAGAGAGAGGAGGAATGAAAGGGTATATGTAATAAGGGGTGAAAATGTCCAAAACTCAATATGTATATGGCTTTAATTGTCAAAGATTTAAAAAAAACACCTTGGAATAAACCTAACTAAGGAAGTGAAGAAGTCTACAAGGAAAACTTCAAAATACTGAAGGAGAAACTGAAGAGAACACCGGAAGGTAGAAAAGCATCCCATGCTCATAGATAGGAGAATTAGTACTGTGAGCATGGCTAGTCTACCAAAAGCAATCTGCAGGTTCAGTGCAACCCCATCAAAATACAATACCCTTCTTTACTTCTGAGATTTACTTCTAAGATTATTATACAGAATAATCTTAGAATTGAGTTGCTGAGAGTTATAGAGTTAGTCTTCCCCAGAGATGAGCAAACCAATTGGTTATCCAATACCACATGGTCAGTCCTGAAAACATATACAAGTGACTAAAATCTTATGGGCTGAGAGTGAAATATATAATATCGTATTTATATGTTTAGGAATATATTTAGGAATACATGCATGCACATATACAGCAGCAATTAAAGGGAAAGAGGTCATGAATTTTAAAGAGAGCGAGATGGGATCCATGGCAAGGATTGGATAGAGGAGAGGGAAGGGGATATGATGGAACTCTATTACTATTTTTTAAAGAAAAACAATTTAAATTTGTAAGGAAGGACAAAAAACATGAGATAGGCAAAGCAGTCATGAATAAAGACAGTGCTGGAGTGTCTACTTACCTGTTGTAGGTCGGGTCATACTATAGAGCCACAGTAATGACAACATGGAACTAGCGTGAAAAAAGACAAATAGGTAAACAGAATAGAAGTTCCCATCAGAAACCCACACACCTACAGCCACTTGATTTTTGAAAAACAGGTGTCAAGAATATACTGTGATGATTAGCATTGATTATCCACTTGACAGGCTCTATAATCACCTAGGAGATGGTTTCTGGGTGTGTCCACCAATGATTATCTAGATCAGTTAACTGAGTCAGGAAGACCCACCCTGAAAGTAAGCAGCACCATTCCCTGGATTGGGGTAGTAGCATGTATGAAAGCAAAAACAACCAAAACACGGTATTTCTACCCATGTGTTTCCCAACTGTCTCTGTAGCCACCATGATGGATTATACCCTGGAACTACGAACCAAAGTCCTTGTTTCTTTAAATTGCTTTTGTAGGTATCTTGCTACCACAACAAGTCAAATAACTAGTTCATATACATTGGAGAAAAGTTAACCTCTTAAGATGCACTAAATGACACGGGAAAAGCTGTATCCACGTGTAGAAGAATAGATCTAATTTTCCAGATTCACTCTGCAAAAAATCAACTCCAAATGTACCTGAGACCTGAAATTCTAAAACCCATTGAAGGGAAAACAGTTCAAAATACAGGCATAGGCAGGGACTTTCAAAAAAGAACTCCAGTTTGTAAGACATAATGCCAATAATAAAAAAAAAAATCAGACCTCATGAAATCATAAAGCTTTTGCATGGCAAAGGAAAGAATGACGTGATGAGAGCCTGGTGCATGGGTTAAAATCTTTAATAGCTATCTGACATTTGGCAGGAAACTAATACATAGAACATACTAAGAACTAAGAAGAGAGAGAAGCAAGAAATCAAACAAGCCAATAAAAATGAGCTAATGAAATAAACAGACCATTCTCAAGAGATGAAATATGAATGACCATCAGAGCACTGCAACTTAAAAATACATTGAGATTCAATTTCACCCCAGTCAGAAGGAAAGGATTTGTGAAAACAAATGCCAACAAAGGGGCTTACACACTCTTACACACTCTTAGTGAGAATGCAGCTATTAAGTAAATCAATACTGATATCACTCAAAAATCTAAATAAGAGCTACCACATGACCAAGCTACAACATTCCTGGACATCTGCCCAAGCCAGTATAGCACAGATATCCTGGCACACTGATGTTTAAAGTAGCACCAATCACAAAAGCAAACCATGGGACCAAACTAGGTATCTGATAACAGAGAGGTGGTTAGGAAATTATAGTGTGTCAGCACAAGGGAATTTTTCACCTATAAAGAAGAATGAAGTTAGGTTGTTTGGAGGAAATTGGTGCAATTGGAGATGAAAACATTAAGAAAATTAGCCAGCTGGTAGCGGTGAACACCTTTAATCCCAGCACTTGGGAGGCACAAGCAGGTGTATCTCTAAATTTAAGGTCAGCCTGGTCTATAGAGTGAGTTCTGGGACAACCAAGGCTACACAGAGAAGCCCTGTCTCAAAAAATCACCCCCCCAAAAAAGAAAGAAAGAAAGAAAATTATGTCAGTCTCAGAAACACAAATTTCGCATCTTCTCTCACTTGTGGTTTGTTTATTTTCTGCATCTTCATAAGATAAGTATGTATATATAACAACAGAACAGCAGGAAAGGAACTGGCAGGAAGGGGTGGAGAAAGGGGAGGGGAGAGGAGGATGGGATGGAACAAGGTCAAAGTACATGTCTATATAAGAATGTGCTTATGTAACCCAGCACCATGTACAGTGAACACACACTCTAACAACATTTGCCAATATTTCTCCTTCACAAAATCTTGTACTAAACTCCAAAATAGAAGAAACTTCTTTGTTAGGTAGGTAAAGGTACAGTGTCTGTATTTCAGCCAAGAAAATGCTTTACAAAGTCAAGGGGGAAATGGACAGAGTTGATAAAATAATGACATTCATATCATCTCTATTTAAAAATCATGCTGCAGATTGTCCACTCAGGAGTTTACCCTTGGACATTTTTAATCTCAGGTCACACTTCCTTCTGCCATTTGGCATCCTCCCAGGCACCATCTCTTTCCATCAGTCAGAGGGAACATTCGCCAAGCATAATTAGGAAAGTAAATCTGCTGGAGAAATTGTCATGTTTTCATTTAGATTTAGCCAACGCCAAACAATGGATAGCCGGTTCGTTTTCCTTCCCTGGAAATTTAAAAGCAAACAACAAACCAATCATCTAGACACATCTGTACTGGATGTGGGCTAAGCCTCTGTGGTTGGCTTTGCTAGCTATATGTTCATGTATGGGTAGGACCTAGTCAATGCAGGACTTCCAAGACTAAGCCACAGTCTGCAGTGTGGGAAAACAGAAGCAACGTAGACACTGTAGGTGAAGGACAGCAGGGGAGACCACTGTGCATCACAAACTGGCATATAATCTAGCATTCAGCTGCAGAAGGAAACTGCTAACCACATTGGTTTACAGAATTCATTCTGTTCTCTGGAACAAGCATTAGGGATCAGCATCTTAGTGTTCAGTTGTGGATCTAGGCTACAGCCATAGAGGAGGCTGGGTTGCTTATGACCAGCACCTCTCAGAGTGTGGGATGTGCCTCCCGGAACTGCTTTCTCAGCCCAGGACAACCTCTCAATGGTTGGTACAATCCACAGCAGGCTGGATCCTCCCATGTCAATCATTAATCAAGAAAAGGCCCCACAAACTTACCTACAGGCCTGTCTGACTGGGGGGGCAATTTTCTCACCATCCTCCTATATAGCCCCAATCTGTGCCTAGTTGACAAAAACTTAACCAGCACAGAATCTTCTTAAGATATTGCCTATAGAATCATCTTGAAAATACATTACTTCGGGGCCTGTATTAAGTTGTCTACTGAAGAGATTTCTCCCAGACCTGTGGCAGTACATTTGGATAATAATCATTAGGAGACGATGCAATTTATTTTCTTCTTAGATATTATATGCCTCTGTGTCCTCCAAGTGCCAGGGTGGGTGTTTCAAAGCAGGATGACGTGAGGAATCAAAAGCGAGGAGTTCACATTTGGAAAACACAAAAACATCTCTGCCGGTTGCCATTTTAGGCTTCATTAGCCATAATAACAGAACCAATAATCACGTTTTCCTCATGACCTCATAGGAGTTTTGAATGACACAGGACTATGAGAGCAATGTATATATAGCATTCTAAAAAGCAAAATTTCAGCTGAATGTCTGTGGTTCATAAGTCATACATTTCATGGTATTTTTTATGAAAATATTCAACATTATAGCACTAAGATAATTTTACATGATAAACAAACTTTTCTACATAATAACATTCATTTTGTCATGGGTTTCTGTGGCTTTTCTAATTGCGACACTATTCCTATATGATTTTAGGAGTACATCTTCAATTGAAAACTGTAACAAAAGTAATATGTTAACTGGGATAAAAATAAATATACCAAACTCTTGCCATATACATAATAAAAAGGAAGCAAAACTAGATTCTAGTGGCAGGTTTAATATTTTAAAGAATGTCATTTCATTCTTAGTCAAATAAGATAGACATTGAAATGTAAGCTTACTAAGTTATGGGGGCTTTCCCACTGGATCAAACTAGAAATTTCAAAATAAATGCTAATATTTTTGTTTACATTCAACATAATTCAAAATAATCTGCTACCTTGTGTATCAATAATGGCATAACACCTGTGTGTCAAAGAAAAACATCGGACAAAACTGACCGGAAATGCTGAATGAGATAACACAGTAGGAGAAAAGGGTCCCAAGCTCAGACAAAAGAGACAGAAACACCCCCACCCCAACTCCTGTGAGTTCCACAAGAGCACCAAGCTACACAACCATAACATATATGCAGAGAACCTAGCTCAGACCTGTCCAGGATCTGTGTCTGTCACTTCTGCCCCCATGAGCCCTAAGAGCCCTGCTTGGTTGATTCTGTGGGTTGTGTTCTTCTGAAGTCCTTGACTCCTCTGGCTTCTACAATCCTTCCCCTATCCTCTTCTGTGAGGTTCCCTGAGCTCTGCCTAGTGTTTGGCTGAGGGTCTTTGAATTTTTTTCTCCTCTGTTGCTGGATGAAGCCCCCAAATGACAATAAGAATATCATGAAGAATCATTTCATTGACTTTTTTTTCTGCTAGTGATGTTTGGTTCTATCCTGTATCTCTGGGCTGTCCCACCTGTGGTTCCTGGCCATTCAGACAGTGTCTATCAGTCATGGACTCCCTCTCCTATCAGGGATCTCAAGTTGGACCAGTCACTAGTTGGCCACTCCCACGAGTTCTGCACCACCATAAGGCAGCATCCTGCAGGCAGAACAGATTGTAGGTCAAGGTTTTGTGGCTGGGTTGATGTCCTGGTCCCAACACTAGGAGTCTTTCCTGGTTACAGAAGATGGGCTCCATATCCCCCATTACTAGGAGTCTCCACTAGGGTCACTCTCATAGACTCTAGGGAGTTTCTACTGCCCTAGGTTCCTACATTGCTCCAAATACCCCCAAATCCAGTCATCTCTCCTGGTACTCTCTCCCTCCACCCTTCCTGCTCCCCACTTGACCCCAGAACACCTGCAAAATCTATTCTATTTCCCCTTCCCAGGGATATTCATGTGCCCCCCTTCCTTGAGCCCTCCTCATTACTTAGCCTCTCTGGGTCTGTGGATTGTAGTATAATTGGCCTTTATTTAACAGCTAATGTCCATGAGTACTTATACATGAGTACACACCATATTTGTCTTTCTGAGTCTGGGTTACCTCACTTGGGATTATATTTTCTAGTTCCATCTATTTGTCTTCAAATTTCATGATGCAAATGTTTTTAACAGCTGAGTAATAGTCCATTGTAAAAGTGTACCACATTTTCTTTTTCCATTCTTCAGCTGAGGGGTTTCTAAGTTATTTCTAGGTTATAGTTATCATGAATAAAGCTGCAATGAAGATGGCTAAACAAGAGTCCTTGTTGTATGATGGAGTGTCCTTTGGGTAGATGCCCAAGAATGGTATCACTGGATCTTAAGGTAGATTAATTCCCAATTTTCTGAAGAATCACCATACTAATTTCCATGGTGACTGTAGTAGTTTACACTCCCACCACCAGGGGGGAATCTTCCCCTTGCTCCTCATCCTCACCAGTAAGAGCCATCACTGGTGTTATTATTCATCTTAACCATCCTGACAGGTTTAAGATGGAATCACAAAGTAGTTTTGATTTGCATTTCCCTGATGGCTAAGTATGTTGAACATTTCTGTTTTTCTCAGCTATTTGAGATTCCTCTGTTGAGAATTCTGTATTTAGATTTTTACCCCATTTTTAATTGGATTATTTGGTTTGTTGATGTCTAGTTTCTTGTGTTCCCTATATATTTTATTCACTCTCTATTGGATGTGGGGTTGTTGAAAAGCTTTCCCATCTTGTAGGTTGCCATTTTGTCCTTTTAACAGTGTCTTTGCCTTACAGAAGCTTCAAGCGTCTCAGTTTCATGAGGTTCTATTTACTGAGTGTTGTTATTCTTGGTGTCTGCACTATTGGTGTTTTGTTCAGGAAGTGGTCTCCTTTGCCAATGTTTTCAAGGCTATTTCCCACTTTCTCTTCTATTAAGCTCAGTGTATCTGATTTTAAGTTAAGGTCTTTGATCCACTTGTACTTGAGTTTTATGCAATGTGATAAGTATGGGTCTATTTGCATTATTCCATATGCTGACATCCAGTTAGACTAGCACAATTTGTTGAAGATGCTTTCTTTTTTCTGGCTTCTTTATAAAAATCAGGTGACCATAAGTGTATCGATTTACATCTGAATCTTTGATTCAATTCCATTAATCAACCTGTATGTTTTTATGCCAAAAGCAAGTGGATTTTATTACTATAGCTCTGTCATACAGCTTGAAATTAGGGATGGTGACACCTCTGGATTTTTTTTATACTGTACAGGATTGTGTTAGCTGTCCTGGGTTTTTTATATTTTTCCATGTAAAGTTGTATAATGTCCTTTTAAGGTCTGTAGAGAATTGTGCTGGGATTTTGATGGGAATTTCACTGAATCTTTATATTACTTTTGGTTAGATTGTCATTTTTACTATGTTAATCCTACCAATCCATGAGCATGGGAGATCTTTCCACCTTCTGATATCTTCTTCAATTTCTTTCTTCAAAGACTTGAAGTTTTTTCCATACAGGTCTTTCATTTGCTTGGTTAGAGTTACCCAAGACATTTTATATTGTTTGTGGCTTTGCAAAGTGTTGTTTCCCTGGTTTTG
Organism: Ellobius talpinus; assembly: GCA_001685095.1. NCBI lineage: Eukaryota > Metazoa > Chordata > Mammalia > Rodentia > Cricetidae > Ellobius > Ellobius talpinus. The sequence goes on from LOJH01001787.1 coordinate 45,082, forward strand.
TCCCCAGCATTCATGTATAGGACAACTACCGATTTTATTGTTGTTGGTACTAATCTTGTATCCAGCCATTTCACTGATAGTTATGGATGGTGACATTTAAGAACTGCTGCACTGGGGCGGAGGGTAGGGTCAGTGCCAGATAGATTCTGGGGATCACTGACCAGCCAGATTCACTGAAAGAGCAGAACACCCAATGTTCTCCTCTAGGTCCATGCATAGGCATGTACAACTGGGACACACACACACACACACACACCATGCAAGTCACATACACACAAAGAAAAGGACAGAACTGTTATATGATTACTTGTTATTGTTCAAGGTTAGAATAGAATGTGTCAAAATGTAGTGTAAATACAGATTTGGTTCAGCTTAAGCTAAATTCAAGGACAGTTGTCCAAATGTAGAGACTGCATGTGCAAAACTTTTTGAAAATGCTGAAACCTGGGCTCTCTTCAGAAACTGTAGTTTAACTTCTCAATAGTATAGGCCTGAGAACAAGATTCAAAAACAATTTTGAAGGCTTCCCACATACATGTATTACACTGCCTAAAGTGAGGCAAAGGGTAGTCCAAATTGAACTAGCATAGCTTTTTTCTTAGTATCCACTGCTAAAATCCACTGCTAAACATAAATGAATACTCTTTAAAATACTTCAAGTCAAACAGTGTGTACCCATGTAAATAACAAATACACAGTGAAGAAGATCTGCCTTCCATAATCTGATATCTTGGTAACATTTTGTTTTCACAGAAGGGAAGTGATTAATTGCAAGCTGAGAACAAAGGAAACCATGAGGTAATTTGAGATTTCGGAGATTAAAACAACATCGTGTAAATTACATAATCTGATACTCACCTCTTAGGGACTAGGACACTGAGCTAGGATGAGGCACATCTGAAATTAGAGTTCATGTGTCCTAGAGTAAGAAAGTGGTCAGCATCTTGGTGAACCCAGCTCTAAAGTGTTCCTCCTCAATGAGTTCTCAGAACTCAGAACTGCTTAGGTGACAAGAACCAGAGTCGAGATAGCCCAGAGACCTAGGATAAAACCAAATATTACTGCTCTAAAAGAAAAATAAAAAAATAAAAAGACTCCTAGTGATATTCTGCTATACTCACAGGTTGGCATGTTATTCAGACATCACCAGAGAGGCTTCCTCCTGCAGCAGACTGGAACAAATACAGAGACCCCCAGCCAGACAATACACAGAGACACAGGCCTAGGAATGGTGTAGGAGGTCCTTCTATATTTGTATTGCTTTCGTTGGTTGAATAAAGAAATTGCCTTGGCTTTTTGATAGGGCAGAACTTAGATAGGCAGGGAAGACAGAACTGAATGCTGGGAAGAAGGGCAGTGTGGCAGACGCCATGAAGCTCC
>LOJH01001788.1:348-15642 GCA_001685095.1 Ellobius talpinus
TTGCTGCTGGCAGGCTATAGAAACAAAGGAACTCCTGCCTGGTTGAACTCACCATGCAGTCCCAGAGCCCAAACAGGCTGAGCTGGGGGATCTATGGCCCCGAAGAAGGGGAGGGAGGAGGTGCCTGAATGCAAACTGGGATGGGATAGGAAGCAAGGGGCAGTAGCCGGGGTTAGGAGCCCCTGCAGAATGAGCATGAAGTTTAGGGGATTGAGGGATGTCTGAGCTCCATTTCCAAGTGTCAGGAACGCACTCACCCCTCTGATGGATTTTCTGGTAGAGGATCAGGGCCCCTTGACGTCCAGGGGGCCTTGCAGACCAGGTCTAGAGTTTCTATGTGGATGAACTTGGAAGGGACTAGATTTGAGGCTGGAGTGCAGGGATGTCTCATCAAAACACACACCACAGTTTTTTTAATGAGTCACTTTTTTATTATGAATTATCATGAATTATTTCATATTAAGAATTATGAAAACAAGTGTGGTGGAATTGGTTTCGAATGTACGCAGAAGGCATAGACACTGCTGCATTTTATCTCAGAAGAAGCCTAGAAAGTTTCACTGAGTGGCATAAAAATCTGGTGAAAGTCCATTTGTAGCCTTGCTACTCAGTGTGTGACTGTGGACCGAAGCCAATCACCCTTAGCTAATAAGGACTTGTTAGAAATACAGACTCTCAGGTCCCAAGGCAAGCCTGCAGTGTTAGAATCCACACTTCAGTGGGATCTTCCTGTGTTTTACATTAAAAAGAAAAAAGGGAACTTCGATATTTTAAAATTAGAACCTACCTTCCACAAAAGCATAGGATTCTTTGTTACTTTACTCTTACATTTAAGTCAATCCAAGGAGAAAGTTGCCATTCATGAAATAAATGTCATGACAGCAGTGTATTCTCCAATCAAGCCCTGGGGTAGAGTGCCAAAGGGCTTCAGGTACTGTATTTCATGGATAAAAAGCAAGTTCCTCACCCAGTTCATGGTAGGATACATTTCCAAGTGCTATCAGTTACTATTGTTTAACATTTCCCCTTCCTTTATTATCAATAGTCTCAGTAAATTCATATGGAGATAGCAGGTTACCTGATATGCTTTTGTACTGGACTTAGACTTTCATTATTTTCAGTCTTTTTGGGCCAATATGGGAGAAGAAGAGCAACATTTCATTATTCGACCCTTCCTGACGATTAATACCTGTAACGGGGAGAGGAAACTGATCGCCAAGTCTCACTTTTCTTTGCATCATTTCTATCATTGAGCATTGTTCAAACCTTAACCAAGGCAGGAAAAGATTGCTACTGCCCCCTGCTGGCTCATTCTCTCCCCTTTCGTATTTTATCTGTGTCTTAAGGACGCCCAAAGATTTTGAGTCACTGAACAGTAGAACGAACTTTCCCAAGTAGGGAGATAGATACTATGGGAAAAAGGCTAAAGTCAGAACAAAATACCCAAAAGCCCAGAAAGGCAAAACGTTATTCTAAAGTCAATTGTTGATCCCCGTGAACCTCTCGCTCTCTCTTCTTTTTTCTTACACGAAAGCCGAGGAAATGCACCCTCCATGTCAGCACAGGACTTCTCTTTTCTGCTGGCTTTCACTGACCAGATGTTGTCTTCCTGCACCCAATTATAATTTCAGTACTCCAAATCTTGTTCTCTGCTTTCCTAGTTTACTTTTCCGAAGCCTAAGCCTCATTCTGGTCTCTTCTGATTCAAACTCCTATCCCGCCTACCTAGAGGCAGACTAGCATTTCTAGGAGCTCAAACCCTAGCCCCTCTCACCTTTTCCCTCTACTCGGACCCTGATCGTCTTCGCACCCCTTTCAGTAGCCCCCTCAACAAAGGATCAGTCACTCTTTGCATTTCAACAGCAGGCGCATCTCCTCTTGAATGCCTCTCTCCGACCCCCGCCCCAAGCTACTGAAAAAGGAAACATGCGCACTTCAGAGCTAGGAGCTGTCCGAGTGCTGAAATTTATAGGCTGGGTAAGATCACGTCTCCGTCTCTTTCTGTAGCCCTCATTCCAGCACAGGATCTCAGTAATTTTTCCCTTTTGCCCCCAAACACTCCAACACAGAGAGTCCTTTCTTCTCCCTCATTTACAACTTCTTTTAAAAAGAGAACATTTCCTAAAGAAAGGGGCTTTGCTGAATAGAAAAGATATAAAACAAAAGCTACAGCAGCCTGACTTCCAGCATGGCATTGTCACCAGCCCCATGGTGATGCGATTAAGGTAGCAGCATTTTTATTATTCAGGAAAATCAGCTAGGGGATTCATCAGTTCTGAGGCTTTGTCTCTCCTGAGCTGATGGTCCTGAGCCTCGGTTTGACCTGACCATGTTTCCCAGGAATGGCACTTTTTGTTTTTTCTCAGCAAACTGTACAACCCCAAATCTCTTTTTGATTTTCAAGGAAACTAGATTCCTGCCAGATTTTGATCTGGACAATAAATAGACACTTTGTCCTAGTCTTCTCTCTGGAATCATTTCGGGATATTTTCCACAAGCATCACAGAAACAGGAATGAACCGGCAGCTAGTGAACATTTTGACAGCCTTGTTTGCATTTTTCTTAGGGACAAACCACTTCAGGTAGGTGAAATGATTTTGCATGCTGATATTTTGCACATGAAAACTGTTTGAAAGAGAAAGTATGCAGTGCTCTGTTTGTTTGGTCCCTGCATCATACTATTTTAATGTTGTAGAGGAGAGTTTGGTTTCTTTTGTTCATTTAAAAAAAGCTTAATTATGGTGGGAGGGAGGCAAATGTTCACAAAAGCAAGTTTTATGTTGCATAGATGCACTCTGTGCATTTCAACTCACATTTTAGAGTAAGTGTGATATTAAGATTAGACTAGTGTGTTGTGTGCTCTTTACATTTCTATATATGGTTGATGTCTTTTGCTTTCAAATTCTTCTGGAAGTCATTTAAAGGGATTATTGGGTGCAATGTTCTTTTTTCTATGGTGGAAGTGATTGGATTAATTTCCCAAGATTATGCTCATTTTCTGTAAAATAAATACAAATCCTGAATATCAGCCAACTTGGGACTTCTGTTATATTTCACCAACTAGGAGCATACTATGAAATCTATGATTGAGAAATTTTTTCAAGTAGTAAAGATCTTTATACAACTCCATCCTACTGTTCAGTCTATTTGAGAATTGATTGCATACCAAAATTTAATTAAAATGACATCTTTGTATTTATGCCTGTATGAGAAATGGGGTATGCATAATTAAAACAAGTGAGAAGTCATTATTTGCATGCTTGCATTTTCAAATAATTTGCTAATTGTGAAGTCAATTGATACTTCGAAATATCAATTTTATTGCCACTGAATGAAATAGCCAGTTAATGGCATAGAGTAAGATAGCTTAGTCATAAGAAAAATTTATTAAACCAAGAATGTGGGAAATTTAATGTTTTACAAGATTTTATGGTATTTTTTCCACAGAACCAAGCAAAATTGAGCACATAGAAATAATGCTATGAGTACTGGGAAACCCCACTATGTTCCTTTCAGATTTACACCTCTTACTATCATTAAGAAAGAGTGTAGGCTGGGTTTTTATTAAAGTCATCACCATCATCATCACCATCATTACCATCATCATCATTGGCCTCACTCCAACCACCATTATAATAAAATAATACTTGATTAATCAGATGAATCTGCATATGAGAATGTGAGTATTTCTGGATGACTGTACCAATTTTTAACTCCTAACAAATGTTCATATCATCTTCGCACTTATAATTAATGCCTCTGGTTTGCTGGCATGAATGTGGTGTTATCTTAATGGCAGGATTAATAAATTATTTAAAACACATTCACACATACACATGTATATGTAGGCAATATGTGCACACGTTAGTGACATTCAATCAACTACCAATGTATTGTGGAAGAATTCAATTTGCTACAAACCAAATATACCATTTTTATATGATTTTTATGACTTCTAATATGGATATGAATATCTGAGAAATTTTCAATCACCCTTTACTGGTTTTGATAATGTAAGAGGTATACTGGTATAGAAATGATCTCCCATTAATGCTTTATTGGAGGCTCAACAATTTATATATATATTCATATATGATAAGAACTGAATAAAATAATTAAACTAACATACTCATTATTGATTTATTTTAAAATGGTGGTGAAATTCCCAGTGGAGGTTGTTTTTTTAGACAACACATTGGAAAAGAGTAATGCATGTTAGCTCAATAGAATGGTAGCAAGTGGAAAAATATGCATGCAATAATTAATTTTATTATTCAGTCCATCTTATTATTATATGTTTCTCATAAGGGATTTAAAATACATTTAAAGGTGAAATGCAACAATGTTTATGGTCATAAGGAAATTGTTTTACATTATCACATGAATTTCACAACCTGCCTTTAGTTTTCTGATAATTTCTAAAACAAAAAAACCTTTGTATAGCCATAAAATATGGAACCTGAGTCTATATGCCCTCTCTCACCTTAAGCAAAATAGAATTAAAGTTCAGAAACATGGATGACATTACTCAGGATTTATCCTTTTCATCAGGTGAAGTTAACTTTAGAGAATGTACAGTTCAGAAGTTGATCAAAGACTTCAGATTTTTCTTCTTGTTAGTATATTAAACATTTTTGTGAAAATATGGTTTCAAATGTTTTGAATTAGTTCTCAGAGGTTAAAAGTGTAATTCTTGCTAAAAATGTGTTTAGGGAAGTTTTCTGCAAAGACCATGACTCCAGGTCTGGAAAACATCCCTCGCAGACCCTCTCTCCTTCAGATTTCTTGGATAAATTAATGGGAAGGACATCAGGATATGATGCAAGAATCAGGCCAAATTTTAAAGGTAGGTTTCAGTGAAAACTTAATGCTACAGCTTTGTGAGATGTTTCAAGTGTCACAATACTTTACACTGAGGAACATTTTTAGGTTTATTATAAAAGAGAATTGCCAAGTATGTCATTTGCTTTACTTTGATATTTTTCAAAATTATCTCTTGATTTAAGGATTTTAAATTAAACTTAGTACTTGGCATGTTCAAAAATTTTCCTTGCTTTTATTCTGTTCTACAAGTAACCCTAGTGGCAGAGATTATTGTCACAATTTCTTTTTGGTTTTAAGTGGGACTGTGGCTGAAAGCAAGTTCAAGAGCAAATGATAGAGTTTGCCTGCATGAACATCTATGAGGAAACAAACCAAGTTCAAAGGTTACACAAGCACACACAATTGTTTTAAATATCTATATTAAAGTAAAGTTTACATTTCAATATAATACATGATATTTTGCATACTATCAGGCCTCTAACTTTTAGACTCTGTAAGAAGAGACTTTCATTTAATATATCATATATTTTCAATTCTAAGTTACTTAAATATCTCAATTGATGATTTGAAATTAATTATCTGAAATGAACAATCTAATGTATATCTGTCAGAGATGATAGATACTTTATTTGTTCAATTGAGTGAGAACAGAAGATTAATTTTGCTCTTGTTTGTTTAATATTACAAAATATAGTTAATAGCCTGTAGAAGTGAAAGATTTATCCATTTTCATTTTACTCTGAATCAGGAAAAAAGCTATATTAAGGAAAAAAACAATTGTTAGAACTGAATTGCTGTAGTGCTTTTGTTTTTAATACATATTTTAAATGTCAAATGTCCTTTCTAAAGTATTGAGTGTAACATAATGCACTGTGAATTATTTATGATATTTTATAAAGGAGGAGACTTTTAATCTATTATGTAGAAATTCATGCATCAGTTTGGTTTTGATCATCAATAATTTAATTACATTACTTTCCTTGAGTTTTGATTCCTATCATTGGCAAACATGTGCATGAAAACTAAGTTTCAAATTAACTTCTTCCTTAAATGTAGTGCCTCTGAATATACCCAGGTTTGAGCATATTCTGTAATTTGTATATCATAATTCTGGCAAAACAAATATCTTTTTAATTGAAAATGTTGATTAAAAAGACAGCTAAGTTTAGTCTTTTTAAAGAAAACTTTTTAAGTTCATGAAATTATCTACAATTTTGTGGACACTGCTCAGGAACTCAATATTTAAAATGAAGGTATATGAGTAACAAGCCAAGAGTCAGCTTTCAATAGAATTGGTCACTCACATATTTAGAGTCTAAATTTATATGGAAAGCCCTTCCATATATGTGTTGCTTTTATTGGTTAATGAATAAAGAAACTTATTTGAACCTATAGCAGGGCAGAACAGAGCTAGGTGGGGAAAAATAAACTAAATGCTGGGAGAAAGAAGGTGGAGTCAAAGAGATGCTATGTAACCACTGCCAGATGAGGTGGAACTTTGCCAGTAAGCCACAGCCACATGGTGGAACACAGATTAATAGAAAGGGGTTAAATTAAGATGTAAGAACTAGCCAATAAGAAGCAAGAGCTAATAGGCCAAGCAGTGATTTAATGAATACAGTTTCTGTGTGGTTATTTCGAGTCTGGGCAGCCAGAAACGAACAAGTGAGCTCTTTACTACACTAAACCATATGCAGAATACTGAGCACTGGGTACTTTGGAAAACTGAGAGATGAAATGGATATATGCAAAAAAAAGTCAATGGGAAAAGAAGATGCTACATGAATAATTATAGTATTCGAAATAAATTAAGCACCATTGGGTAGTATGGATAAAATACCAGGGGTCCCTTAAAGTGGAGAGATAATTTCCTACTAAACCATTCATAAAAGCCTTGTTTCATCCAGAAAAGGAAACTTGTTATCTTTGCCTGATAACAGTAATTTCTTATCACTGTCAAATAGTAGTAAAGCAAGCATTCATGTGACCACTTACTATTTTAATATGCACACAGAATGAACTATCATTTTCATGAGTTTTTTTCCTCTTCTGTTTCTGCTGTGGATGTCACTTTTTATAAATGACATTTATGGTTCTAAAAGATAAATGAATGAGGAGGTTGAGATTATCTGTGTAAAACTACCCCTTTGTGATTTGGCAAATATGTAAAGGAAAACTATAGTATTTGAAAAGGATTTATCCAAAATAAATGATGAGAATATCACTTTTGAATCTAAAGCAAATGAATGTCACTTAGTTTTGTATTCTCCTTTTAATTCTCCACTACAGAAAACACTATTATTCCTTCACAATCTTATTGACATAGACCATTTTATCAGACCAGGCCAAATACTTGGCATCTGCCAAGGTGCTCTAGAGAGCTTGGTATTTCATTGTGAATGATTCTCTAATATTTCAAGTCAGTAAAATATTGCATGTCCATTCCATGTCCCTGATGGACTCTGAAAGATGTCATAATGCACAGACATATGCAAAAGAAGATAGATGTAAGCTAGGAAAAGAAACCAGAAATGATTCAGTCTTGGGTCCTGTAATTGAGAGACATTCTTAGAAAATACAGGAAAAATAACTTTTCTGATGTGCTGAGGCACAAGTGTATAAACAAATCCATGAGTCAGAGTTGCCAAATGAATTATATCTGTAAGATCCATAGAAATGCGAATCAGATCCTGTCAAAACTAAAATTTTCAAATTTCCCTGTATAGATAAAAACACAAGTATGCCCATTCACAATTACCTTGTCCTAAGACCGTGGCAAATGTTGATTCTATACCAATAGGGATGCTTCTTTCCTCCACTTGGGTGATCTGCCTCATTTTAGTTGATTCATCATGGTGTTGTTCCATCACCCTATTACATTTGCCTTTGTCACTCTTATTGTACCTTGAAAATGTCACGTTAAACATTAAGCTTTTAATGAAACACTCAAACATGGATAAAATGCATTAGTTCAGTTTCACCCTTTTTGAAGCGAAGTATTTTAATACAATTTTCTTTGAAATTAAATTAACTTCAAGTTAAATGCTGAATCTAAAGCCAGTGTGAACAAACACATTTCTCTGTAATATTAGGGGGTAATGTTCATTCCTCATCTTTGTGCTTGCCATGCAAACTGATATTTCTCATGTCTAGAGATCTATGTTTAAAAGTGTGATCTGTGACATTAACACCTACATTTGCACGCAACATAGCTTTCTGCAATTTCCAATGAGATAGTAGCTAAAGAAATGCTTCATATATAGTTAGAGCTAGATTGATGAAGCCAAAGGTTTTTAAGCTTTGTCCTTTGGAGACTCTGTAACTCAGTGCAATTGAAGTTCAAATATGAATTTCAATCCTATCCAGCTGGGACAGTTGGAAATGATCTCTCTCTCTCAGTTAGGGATAATGTAGCCAACCATGACTATGTCTTTGATCATATGGACATTGGACATTACTATGAATTATTAAAAAGGGGGACATGATACTTCTAAGTATAAGGCATGAGTCTGCAGAAAGTAGCAAAAGCCCTCAGGCATCCTAAGAAGTTCTAAAATCTTGGTTATTCTGAGATCCATGTTTAGTAGGAACTGCATAAAACATTGACTCAGTTACCTTGGTAGGAATTAGGGAATCATATGAGTTATCCATTTTGTAATTATTTTCCTCACAGAATATTCCTATTCTGCTTTAATTTGAGATTTCCCAGAATTAAGCAACAGGCTTGTGATAAATCCATTGTAACTCCTTTAGATGGTAAAAAAATCCAATGGAATAATGCCAATATTGAAATATATTAGATTATGTACTAAGAGGCAAGCAGGCCATGTTTCACAGCCTGGCTAGCTTAACACCCAAAATAACCACACAAAAATTATATTAATTAAAACACTGCCTGGCCCATTATATCTAGCCTGTTATTGGCTAACTCTCACATATTAGTTTAACCCATCTCCATTAATATGTATTGCCACTTGACTGTGGCTTACCAGCATGAGTCTAACCAGCATCCGTCTCGGACAGGAGAAGCATGGCGACTGCCTGTCTCTGCTTTCTTCCTCCCAGGATTCTGTTCTGTCTTCCCCACCTACCTGAGTTCCACCCTATCAACTAGGCCAAGNATTGCCACTTGACTGTGGCTTACCAGCATGAGTCTAACCAGCATCCGTCTCGGACAGGAGAAGCATGGCGACTGCCTGTCTCTGCTTTCTTCCTCCCAGGATTCTGTTCTGTCTTCCCCACCTACCTGAGTTCCACCCTATCAACTAGGCCAAGGAAGTTTCTTTAATAACCAATGAAAGCAACACAAATACAAAAGGGCCTCCTACACCAAGATTAATTTTAAAAAAATATATGAAATGCTTTGAAGATATCTATAAATTTCAGTGTGAAAAATGAAATATAAAAATGCAGCATAGGATTTTTAAGACACTATTTTTAAATTATGGAAGCAGCAGTCATTTCAAGTAGACTAGAACTAAGCCAAATTATAAGATGATTGTCATTTCTATTAGGAAAAAATTGTTTATCCTTGGCTATATACTGGAAATAGAAGAAGCTAGAAATATGAGGAAACTAGAAGACAACTAAGGAAGAGAAATAAAGAAAATTAAATGACTGCAAATAAGAATACTATAATTTTAGGACAAATTATAAAATCATTTTACAAATTGTTTTTATTATATGTATGCATCCCATCCCAATGCACATATAACATGGAGATAAATGCCTATACATATACCATGTTTGTATATGCATTAAAAAACATACAGGTAAACATGATTATCTCTAATAAGTGGGAGTGGTTGCCAAGGAACCTAGGATACAAAGAAATTTTACTTTTCATCAGCTTATTTCCTGAATGTTGATCATAACACACATTTCCATTTCAAAAGGAGAATTAGTTGGTAAACACTTATTGAAAGGTATAACTCAAAGAATAGTCTCTCTCGAACTGCTTAGGCTTTGGTTACAGATTTGACCAATTGTCACTTTAGGTTCAGTAACATGAATAATACTCAAATATCCTATCTAGAATTCTATGACTAATGTCCTTCTTAAATTAGCTTTCTACTACCATGCCTCATATTACAGTACTGTTGATTTTGTTTTTGTATTAATTTTTCATCACATATTAAAACACATGATGGAACTAACAGTAAGGCTTATCAGTTACTTTCTCTAAAAATTATTTGAGAATATTGTTTGTAATCTGGAATTAGGAAGGAAAATGTAGATCCTGGATTTTGGAGTTTCTTGTAATTCGATTTTTCTTTGATGTTTTAATACATGTATAAAAATCATTCTAATTACTCTCATCTCCCACACTCTCAACCTCTCACTCCCACCTACAATCCATTTTCCAAGTTTATGACATTTTTGTTTTGTTTTGCTACCCACTGAACAAATTTGTAAGATCAAGAAAATTGGCTAATGGTGGTGCATTCCTTTAATTCCAAGCACTTGAGAGGCAAGGGCAATTGGATCTCTGTAGTAGGAGGCCACTAGTTTGTTCTCGGCTGCTCAGCCCTGAAATAATTACTCAGAAACTGTATTATTTGCAATACTGTTTGGCCAATAGCTTAGATGTATTTCTGGATAAGTCTTATATCTTAATTTAACCCATCTCTATTAATCTGTGTATCACCACAAAGTCGTGGCCTACCAGCAAAACTTTAGCATGTCTGTCTCTGGCAGCAGCTTGGTGGCTTCTTTTTTACTCTGCCTTCTTTCTCCCAGAATTCAGTTTAGTTTTCCCTGCATAGCTCTGTTCTTCTATGCTCTGCTATAGGTTCAAAGCAGTTTCTTTTTTAACCAATGGTATTCACAGCATACAGAAGGGAATCCCACATCAAATCTCTGTGAGTTCAAGGCCAGCCTGCTCTACATAGCAAGGTCCAGGACAGCCTTGGTTACATAGAGAAACCTTGTCTCAAAGAACCAAAAAGATAAAAAGAAAAAAAGGATAATTAGAGGCAAACATGTGGGTAACCAAAGGAAACGTGTATGTAGCTGTTTTGTTCAAGAAAGATGTTAATGAAGATTTGAACATCTAGAGTCCACTGATTGTGTCAAAATTTACTTTAGTTTTTGTGTGCTGTATGGATATCGAAGCATATCTATATATACACCAGCTTCTAACACTTGCCTTAGGCCCACAGAATAGTTGTCAGTGATTTTAGTTGGCATCAAAAAAGAAAGTGCCCAGAGCATTGTTATGATTTCTGACAAAGCACGTGCCAAAAATTTTAGCAGTATACAAGTTAACATTGTAGACAGGGTGGTGGACTTGGTTCTCAAAAATTAGCATTTATGTTGTGGTTTAGCCACTTTTGAGAAAAGGTCTTTTCATAATTATTAGTACATTGTATATTCTTATATCTTTAATTGCCTCATTTGGGTTATTCTGAGAGTCAAGTGAGTCAAATAGGGTCATGATTTTAATTGTTTGCAAATAAGTAGTTCTGATTACTGCCATATGATCTGCATGAGATTGATCCTTTCAACTTTCCATCATGGAGTCAGTAAGAGCCTCAGAAGCTATGGTAGAAGGAAATAACAGACTTCCAAAAGTTACCCTTTGATCTCCACAGATGCATTGTGCCACGTACATGCTCAGAAACTTGAGCCATATTGATTGGCATGTGTGGCTGGATGTGTGCACATGTACACACACACACACACACACACACCAATAACGAAAAATAAAAAAAAATTCAGTCATGGAGGGAGGATGGGTTTTTGAGGCCATGGGGTCTCACCTCTGCCTGAGGATCTACTGGTAGTTAATAGTTGGTGGAATAGGTAGAAACATTTTCTTCAGTGGTATAGCCACTGTTAAGATGCCTATGCTCCTTTGACTGACCTCTCACCTATGCATTCTTAATGAAACTTATTAGTCAGCAATAACAACAAATAGACATGAAATTAGAAGGCAGATTAGTTGTAAAAAGAAAGATATCATCAGGCATGACAGTGTAAAAAGTGGTGCACATTATCAAAATACAATATTTCTATGCATGAAAATGTCCTGATAAAATTTGTTATTTTGTATAGCTAATATATTATAATAAAATACTAATAAATCACTAGTTGAACTTGTATAAAAAGGACAATTATCTACAATGTGAGTAATTAGTACAATTCTTGCATTCTTTAACCCAATACTTACTGTGATTGTCAGAACTTGTCCTTCATGACTATATCCTCATGGATGTTGGAATTTTTTTTAATTAAAAAGAACCAATTAGAATCATTTCATCACGTTAGATTCTACTGATAGTGATTGCAAAGTAGATTCCATGTATCACACCTAGTTTTCCTTTCATTAGTTCAGTGGGAACAGTTTTAATGTGAAAGGGTTATTTAAAATGCCTAACTATGAAGCCAAGAGGGAGCCATTTTATGAAGGTATTCTCTTTATCCTTTCAAATACCATCCAGAATTATTATGTTGGATTTGTATAAAAGAATAAACCAAATAAAACTGCATAATAAACTTCCCTCAGTCTTTGAAAAGGAGATCCTACATTTAAGTGAAGCTACTATGGTTTTTGTTCTGATGTATCCTCTTGCCCAGTAACTGTCGTTGCAAGGTTCATTACACAAGCATGTGTAATTGATTTCCAATTTTGCAATAAGTGTTTTAAAGTGAGCATTTGATCTCTATAGCATAGGAGTTTAAGAGCAGAAGAAATATACCCATCATGTAGTCTTTGAAAAAGCATTTTGCAAATCCTTAGATGATAAGTAATCCATATTTTTAGTTTCTTCACTAAAAAAGTTTAAACATCTTATGCTAAGTTCAAGAGAAATTTGTGTTCCTTTTTATCCTGAAGGACAAGTTAATCTATTTTGCTAATAAATTAGTTTAATTTTAAGGAATGAAAATTAAAAGATAATGACATAAATATCAAAGTGTCTTAGTTAATCATTGTTCATTAATCGTTGTACAGTATAACAATTCTAGTTGAAGTGGTTAGGTTTAAAGTAAGGAAATAATAGTAATTGGTTTATTCTTAATGATGCTAAAATATATAAAATACATATGGGATACTACTTGTATATATGACCCTGATAGATAAACAATACTTCAGACCGCATAAATAAACACAAAGAAGTGTTATATTTATGTGTCCAACACATGTGTACTTTATATGTGTGAGTGATAAGACTAAAGCATGGAGAGACAGAATGGACAAGTGATATGGGAGATTGAAAGTAGAAAATGTTCTTATTGGCAATGGAATAGTTTCCTTTCTGTTAAATTTGGTAGGCTTGCTAATATTAGTGTGGCGGCTCTGTAGCAATTCCATGATGAGATGTGCTGTGAACTCACATTTGGGTACAAGATGTGATGCCAGATCTACTTAGGGAAGTATTTTCAAGATATAGTCTTCCGCTCATGCTCCTTTGTTCTACATATATCTGATAGATCACTAAAGGAACAGGATGCTTGGGTGTAGGATTCAAAGAGTCTAGAGCAAGCAGTGTGGATTTCCAGGAAACGGTGAAAGCTGGAAACTGTTGCTTATTTACAATTCTCTGTTTGATCCAGAGCTATTTATTTTTGCAATTCTGCTGCTCTAAGAGACCTCAGTCACTTCAGCACCAAAAGTTTCCTCCATTTTCAAAACCCAAGTGTATGTGGAATTTAATATAATCTCTGATCTTCTAATTTGTTTCTATTTAAATGTCTTAGTGTTGATTCCTAGGAAGTACTCAATGTCCAACAAGGGAGTCAAGATTTCTTTTTTTCAGATATTCTCTTAGAAAGCATATTTTTGTCTTCACTTCCCACAAATGTATTGAGAAATAGGAACCGATTTGTATAGCTTAGAACCTCAAAGTCTCTGTAAAGTATCTCAACTCTTTGCTAAAGCTCACTGTGGACACTCAAGCTAGATGATATAATCTAGTATAACTTAAAGCTGACCACATGGTATTTACAATGGATAACACAAAGCAATGATGATCAAGGAAATGGGTATGTTTTTTTCCTGATTTGAACATTGCAAAATATATCCACCTACTGAATTGCCACATGAAATTTCACAAATGTGTGCAATTCTAGGGTGTAAATTCAAGTTTGAAATATATATCCTGTGCTCCATACTTCTTAAGATTTGCCTCTGCTGAATCTCTGGATAGAGGTATCTGAAATATTCAACAAATCTTCCAGTCTCTGAAGTTTAACAATATAGGGCTAGAATATTTAAAGGTTGGTGCTTTCTTTGTAGCATTTTTTCTTAAGACATTGTGTGACCACAATGTCTTTACCAAACCAAGGATTGAAACACCGTGGAAGGAAAAACAAACACTGAGTCTCTTGTGCTATTCTTTTACCAGAAGTTCTGACAGCTGTGGCCTGAAACATGCCCTCTGATTCACAGGCATTGTCTGTAAATAACAGACATAGAGATCTCTTCAGTTCCCTTCCAACATTTGTGATAGTCTAAATTAATAGATTTCTGTGTGTCCTTTTGTAAAATATTGATTCACCCACAGGAGATCTTAGGTAGATCCAATCTGCCTAGAGAATTGGTCTCTTCTCTGGGAAATAACTAACTCTGAGCAGAAATTTTGCAGTAGTCCATATTTTATTTATTTCAACTTTCAATATTGGTGAAATGGTTATATTTCCCCATGAAAACCTGGAAATGTACAGTTGGAATTACTAAACAAATCAGCCAATAACAATTATTGCCTTGGTTTTGGCTTAGGAGTAATAACTTCATGTGCAAGGTTGTTTTTTGAAAATTAGCTAGTCCATTATACTTATATTTTTTGATTTCTGAGAATTTCATACCCCAACTGTCTTCATTTCCACCCAACACTCCCCCTCTTAACTTTATGTCATACTTTTATAACTGAGTCCAGTTAGTACTGTTCGTGTGTGCATGGGTGTGTAGGGCCAGCCACGGGAACATAGGTAAACTATTAGTGGTCACATCATCAAAAAGAATAATTCTCCCTACTCCAACAACTCTCTGTTGCCAAAAAGCTTCTCGGTTGTGGGTAAGATCTGGAGAACAAACTCCCTCTACTCTGGCATTTGGCTGGTTTGCTCTTGCGTAGCTAACCCCAGTTGAAGAGCACTCATGATCCCATTAGTAGTGCCATGGGCAGAAGGCAGCATTTCAGAGTGCTCTCTTCCATTTTGCATTCTTTTTGCCTCATCTGTTGAAATGTTCCTTGAGCCTTGGTAATTGTGGGTCAGAAATCAGGAGGTGAAATGGAGGACTAACCCAAAGGAAAGGGATATAAAAATCCATATGGGATTCTATTGTCTTAGGGTTTCTTTTTTTTCTTTAAACAATCATATTTTACATACCAATTTCAGTTCCCTCTCCCTTTCCTCCTCGCCACCTTCCCTCACCCTATCCCCCATCCATCCACTCCTCAGAGAGGGTGAGGTCTCTCATGGGGAGTCAACAAAGTCTGTCACATCACTTGAGGCAGGACCAAGGCC
>LOJH01001788.1:23303-35134 GCA_001685095.1 Ellobius talpinus
AGGAAGGAAGGAAGGAAGGAAGGAAGGAAGGAAGGGTTTACTTTGCCTCACAGTTCAAGGATTTCTTCCGTCATGATAGGGAAATCATACCAGTGGCAGCTGGAGAGAGCTGGTCACATTACAGTTACAGTCAAGGAGCACATGCTCAGCTTGCTTTCTCCCTTTAAGTCAGCCTAGGATCCCAGACTAGGGAATGGTTCTACCCACACTGGGTGAGTCTTCCCACATCACTGACCTAATCAATACTATGCCCCACAGGCATGCCCTCACAGGTCGCAGAGGTCTATCTCAAAGGTCATTCGAGACCTCGTCAACTTACCAATTGAGGTTAACAAACTCAGCTGTGTTGTGTGGCTACTGGTATTGATTCTCTGTAAACCCAGTAAGTTCGGTTACTAATCAGTCCCTGCTTCCTAGATCCAGAAACTAATCTGAAGAATTGTTGGGATTGGCACAGTGAACAACTAGTCAACTCCAGGCAGTCTGATGATGGAGGCCCCATACTCAGCCACCATAGAGCTCTTTATGGTGGCCTAGACAAGCTACTAGTGGCAGCTGTTTGCAAGCACATGGCACACTTGACCAAAGATGAATGTTTGATGAAGTGTGTTCTAGCCCAGGCTCATCTCCAAAGAGACTTTATTGGGACATTTATCTAATTTTGACAGAGCAGACTTTTTATCACCATCACCTGAGAGGATAGGAAACTGGCCTTTTTTAAAAAAAATAAAAAATAAAGAACATTCACTTCTTTACAGTGCTGCATTATTGTGCCTGGTACAATATGCAAAATAGTCTTTTAAAGTCTCAACAAATCTGGTCTCCAGTATGAAAGAACCACAGATACAAACTCCATATTGTTCATTTGGCAAAATATCCAAAGTTTCGTGCTTTCTAATTATAGACGTCTTGAGTTCAAAGATTTTTCTGGTTATATTATATGAGCCCACAATAGGAACACATCTAGGGAGAGAATAACTTCCTCCACTTCAAGAGTAAATACTATCTAGTGAATGAGAGGTTGCTTGACTTCTTTATATTAATGGGAAAGCTCTTTTTGGTTCAGTACCACAGATCACATAATATTGTGTTGGAGACAGAAGTATATCAAATAAGGATTTAGATGCTTTATCACTTTAAGCATCTCTATGAAAAATTTAGATATTTCAAATTTGACAGATAATATGAAACAAAGACAATGCGTATCCAGAGTTCGGTTACTGGTTACATTTGGAGATATATAGATATACATGTATATAGATACATATATATGTGTGTAAGTAGGTATATATAGTCTTCCTTCTCCCCTACATACAAAGAGCTATGTTAATCTCCTGAAAGGAATGCATCCTCTCCTTTCACACCACATGTTCACTGATTCTTTTATCTGTTCCTTTCAAATAACGTTCTTATTATCATATTAAATTTAAGTCTGATTCACGCCATCGTATTACAAACTATGAGTTTACTGAATGCAGATGTTGTATCTATTTTGGCAACCTCAGAGCCTTATGGAATAAATTTTTAGTATTTCATTCATGTCTCTAATCCCTTACTACATTAATGTGCAGCTTGACGTTCGAAAGGTAGCAACTACATTCTTTGCTGTAGGGCATTGGTTCTCAATTTTCCTAATGCTGTGACCCTTTCTTTAATACAGTTCCTCATGCTATGGTAACCCCTAACCATAAACATATTTTCATTGCTACTTCATAACTAATTTTGTTACTGTTATAAAATGTAATGTAAATATTTTTGGAGATAAAGGTTTACCAAAGGGGATGCAACCCACAGGTTGAGAGCCACTGTTCTAGGGTCTTCTCTGACCTAAGCCACATCCTTGTGTTGGACAAGAAGTGAAGATGAATTTAATGGACTTTAAAGAGACCTCTCACTCAGTGAGTAATGGGAATTGACACAAAGTAGCCAAACTACTTCTTCCTTGGGAATAGTCCAGGAGTATGCCTATAATTGCTTCTAGAGTTATCAAAGAAAAAAATGACTTCATTTGCTATCAGAGAAAAATGAACATATCACCTCATCTTTCATTGTCTGCCTGCCTTTTCTATTCAGTCTCACTTACTTATTTTCTATTCAGGTTATTATTTACATTCATAATGAACTACTTTCACCTCAATCCTCGACTTAAGGAAAAATAATCACTCTATAAAAGAGTCCAGTAAATGTGTGTTTAATTAGACCAAATGACGGAGAAGCAGGGTGTATCATGGAAGTGCAATGCTCCCTAAGTGCTGGGGACCCATTAGTCAAATGTGAGCACTTGTAAACACGGTGACTCCAAGGCAGCAGTCTTAGTTGTTAGGAGAGAAGCGTACATATCAGGAATTCTGACTTCTATTTTTAGATCTTCTGCTGACACAGAAAACCTGTTTCCCAACAGTCCAGTGGTGACCTTATCACATTCAGAGAAATGGTGCATGATGCCTAAGGAGAAAACAGGTCTCCATTTGAGGAAGCCACAGAGGAACAGAAGAGGGAAGTCTGAGCATAAATCCTGTTCATTGGCAGACATAGTGCTTCATGATTTCTTTTGACAGCTAAATAGAGAGTGGTGTTTTGCCTAGCAGTGTAACGGTCTCAAACAGAATGTAGGTTTTCAAGCTTCCAAAGCCTGGCTCTGAGCCTCAGCCCCCCGAAGACGAATAGACTCTGTCTGGAAATTTTTACATTCAAAGGCCAATTTACGAAATCATATAAAACCATCACTCTCTTACAAATATAAAATCAAAACATATTTTAAAATTGGTTAATTCATCAGTCAACTTAGGAAACCAGAAAGATGGTACAGCCAATTCAAAAGAAATTCCAAAGAGCTGGAGCAAACAAAAAATAGTGAAATGCATGTGGAAAGGAAGGCAAGACCTTCCATATCCCACTGGCATAGAGAAGTTACTGGAGCATTTACAGAACAGGGTTTGCATGTCCAAGACAAGTTTACATTCCTGACAGTGCTATATCTACACAGCAGTGCAGTAAAAGAGGAAAAAGATACGTGATAAAGAAAATGCATAGTTCTTCATTGAAGGGCATTTTTTTTCTCAATATTCAGAATGTTAGATTTAATAATATAAAATTCACTAGGGCTGGTCCGATGATTTTTTCCACAGTTTATACTCTTTCAAATTCCAGGACTTTCCATTAACACTGTGAGGAGAAAGGAGGGAAAACAAAGTGCAGAGCAGAGCAAAGAACTTATTGTCAAAGGAAGGGACAGTCTTCATTTAGACAGGGTGCATTCAGGGTGGGATGGTTTCAGCAAGAGAAAAGCTCAAAGTTTCTAAAGAATGTCCTTCTTGGTAGGAGAAGGGATAGGAAGAGAAGTTCTGTCACTTCATGCACAAGATCTCATTCTGTTCTCTCAGCCAATCTGAGAATTTGATAGAGAGAAGATATTTTATCTTTTAAAACTGAGGAAACTGGAGCTCAGAGTAATTAAATAGCCTCCAAATTAAGTAGTCACACAGTGTATAGTAGAGCCGTGGCATTAAACCCAGTTTTTATGACTTTCGAATGGTATTCGAGGGTGTAGTGGTGGAGAGGGAGGCATTCATGAAGTTTGCTAATCCCCACCTCACCCAGAGAAGCTCCATAGAGGCTTCAAAGGAGCACATTTTCATGTTTCTGGTCAGTGATTAGCATGCTTTGCCACAATTTCTTCCTTCTGTTGAGTGCTTTGCAAAGACAACATAGATCTCCTGTGATCTCACAGGCTCAGATAACATTATCGATTTAAATGAATTACTTGTGGGGAGGAGGGATAGAAATCGAACTCAGAAAACTCCACATATGCCAAGCACTTATTTCACCACTAACCTACGTGGATTATCTTTCCAGTGAATTACCCTTTGAAGGTGAAGAGATAAATACAGCTCTTGTTTCTCACACAAACGCTCATACTTTTTTGTCAATAACATACATTGTTTAGTGCTAATATGTGATCAAAACATACTGGACACTCTGGGGAGCATACCAATAAGTCAGATTCAAGCCATGACCTGTATAGAACACACTACAGAAATTTTAGAGAAATATGAGATAAAATAGAGAATAGCACAACTTGGAAAAGCATCTAGGATTTTGGAAGTGCCAAAAAAGATGATACTCATATCAAATAATAAAAAATAATTAAGAAAGTATCATTAGATTTAAAAGAATGAGAGAAGCAAACACAGAAGAAAATGTTTATTTCATATCCATGAATGATTATTATAAGCATACTTTCTTCTTTACAAATTATTAACACCAAAATTCTATTTTCAATTTGCTAAGACCTAACAAGTTGATGAACTTGCTATTCATTTTGCAAAGTAGTAGAGAATTCAATTAACAAAAGAAAGTGGTGTTTAATTCTATTAGTGTAACTTCTTAAAATGAAGGGAAATGTGTCATTTGAGTTCATGTGAAATTCTCAGGTCCACTTATTTCTACACTGCTTTCAAGCGGCATTTAAAATTGTCTATTTTTCAGGGCAAATGGATCTTCATTTCCTATCTTAAGTAATCCTAAAGCAGTAGGAACCTTATGTTTTTCAACACTTCTCTATCAGATGACATTTTATTATGACATAAACAGAAATATATAGAGATTACATCTACTAATTAAGCCTAAAGGTCCCATGTGTTTCTAAGCTCTTAAAAACAAGAAATGGACCTTGTACAACAAAAAAGTACTCTGAATCTCCCCAAAAACTAATAGCCACTTTATGGTCACTATGGTCTTGCAATAAACAAAAGGGCAACAGTTTACTCATATGAGAAACATCCCTTGGAAATGCTTGGTTTGGAGAATGCTTTTTTCTTGTTTTAGCTGACATTTCTAACAGAATGATTCAAGAGATTTTCTACAAATTGTTTTGACTCATCATTAATGCTTGAATTTCTCATATTTAGTTCCCCAGTTCACCAACTAGTTATAAACGAGAACTAGAAGATCAAATACAATGACATATAATGGGCACTCAGTAAATACTTGATACTATGAGGGACTGGAGGTGTCTAAGAATAATGTACATCAATTTCAACAAATGTCTACCAATTTAATTTAGAATTTAATTTCACAATGAGAAAACACATGTGAGGTTTATGACACTGCTTTGTTTTTAACAGTTACCTTTATTGAAAATACTTTTTCTCATGCAATGTATTCTTGTCATCACCCCCAATCTCCTCCCAGATCCTAGTAACTTTCCCTTCCACCTAGTTCTACCATTTCCCCCTTTTTCTCTCTCTTTAGAAAACAAATAAGCACACACACACACACATCATAGAAGCACAAAATCAAAATCTATAGCGCAGAAGTAAAAGACCATTAACACAAAAATTGCCCAAACAAAGCAAAATAAGACAATTATCTGCCAAAATACATTGAGTTGATTTTGTGTTGGCTGTCCATGCTGAGCATGGGGACTATCCTTAAGTGCGGTTTCCATACCCAATGAGACTCCATAGGAGAAAACGCATTTCCCTTGTAAAGCATATGCCAATTGGAGATAACTTCTCGGTTAGCGTTTCCCAACACTTTGACCCTGCCTAGCTTGAATCCATGCAGGCCCTTTGTGTGCTTCCACAGTCTCTGTGAGCTCATATGTGTGTCATTCCTGCTGTGTCCGGAAGACCCTGTTCTCTTGGTGTCATCCATTCTCTCTTGCACTTAGAATGTATCTGCCCCTTTCCCCTCATAGTTTTCTGAACACTCGGGAGAGGTTTGCTAACTATTCTGTCTTTCATTTCATTAGTACATAGCACATGATCGTTGAATACATACTTTGAATACATATAGCAACTCATGTTGCTATAATTACCTCTATTTTTATGATTTAGTGGTTCTCGATTGGGGGAGAGTTTGCCCTGGGGGAGCATATGTAAATACCATTTACATATGCCTTCTAGAAGTAAGGTGCTTCTGGTAACAAATACTATATTTCTTCTAGTTTCTTCTGGTACCTAGTTGACTGACACTAGGGATGCTGACAAACATTCTATAATGACCAGGAAATCTCCCCACAAATAAGAATGATCTATACCCACATGTCAATGACACCAAGGTTGACACATATTATTTAAAAATAGTAAGTCAGCAACAATCATTTCCAAACCATGCTGACTACATAGATTCTCCAGACACAACATTTATTCACAATTCTAGGAGCAAGAAAGTTGTAGAGAGTGGTAGGCTCTTGCCAAAAAAGTCTGTAAAGCTGAAAATATCTGAATTTCCAGAGAAAAGAGAGAAAAATTGGTAAGATTAGCAACATTTCAGAGGCTGTTAAATTATAGTAGTACAATCTCAATTTATACTAAAATGATTTGGGGTGCGGAGGAAAGACTAGAGAGATATCCCTGTCATTAAGAAAACTTATTATTTTTTAGTGGACCCAGATTCAATTCCCAGCACCTATAAGGTTGCTCATGACCATTCATAACTTCAGTTCCAAGGTATCCAATGACCTCTTCTGTTCTCTGAGGGCACCTGGCATGTGTGTGGTGCACAGACGTATACACAAGAAAAACAATCATATACATAAAAATAAAAGTAATGATTTGGATGGTGTACTTCCTCAATAAATAAAGGAGTTGCAACAGTGAGAGTAGTATAATGAGCATTTATATTATCAACAGCAGCAACTATTTATTGAACAAATATGCACTCACTACACAATACTACTAAATCTCACAATTACTATCACTAATCCTATGATCAAGAAGAGTTAGCAAATCAGAAAGTTTATGTCATCTGTTTAATCAACAGCTGGTAATAATCAGAACTAGCACTGAAGACAAGAGAAACTTGTAACCACCATACTTCAAATCTTCTTTTGATTAAAATGATTCAAAATCTACAGTTTTCAAGACAGAATCAGTTTATACTTGATGCTCCCTTGCATTGTTAATGTACTTTCTTTCTTTAAAGAGTTCATCCTAAAGTCAGGCATGGTATTTCATGCTTGTAATTGAAAGGCAGAAACAGAAGGTTGCTTGATTTTGGGGCCACCTTGGGCTATATATCAAGACTACATAGAAGGATTCAAAACAAAAATAACAAAAAGAGGCCACCCAACATGAAATGGTGTACTCCATCCTATTCTTCTTCAAAACATGGAGAAATCCATAGCGTTCAATGATAGCAATTTTATTAGATATTTTTTTAAAAAAATCAATCCAAATTCCCAGTCCCTCCCCTCCTCCAATTCCCTCCACACATCCTCTTACCCCACTCCCTCTAATCCTAAGAGAGAATAGGGCACCTTGCCCTGTGGAAGTTCCAAGGCCCTCCCCACTACATCTACACTGAGCAAGGTATACATCCAAAGAGAATAGGATCCCAAAAAGCCAGTACATGCAGCAGAGAGAAATCCCAGTGCCACTGCCAGTGGCCCCCCGTCTGCCCCAGTCATACAACTGTCAGCCACATTCAGAGGGACTAACTTGGTCCTATGGTCCTTCCCAGTCCCACTGGAGTTGGTGAGCTTCCATTATTTTCCAACATTTTCAAATTCTCTGAGATCCATCAAAGTCATGTGCCTCTCTGTCAGTAACTTTGTATAGAATCAGTTGATAACTGGTAGCCACCAGTGAGAAAAACATACATGTTTGTATGAGTTCATTCATTACAATGCATGGAAATGTCCTCATTTCTAGTAATATAGCCAGTCTGAAACTAATGGTTTATGAAGTAATCAGGCTATTCTTTACCTCTGAAAAATTTGTCCTTCATGAAAGTATAGATAGAATAACCAATGGTATATAGTTAATTCAAGGTGAATTATAATAATGATTATAATTGCTTAGATTATTTCTAAATATAATAATGACATTTTCAATTTTACATTTTTCAAATTATGTGCTTTAAATATCTCATCACTGAGTTCCACTATGACAAGACATTCCCCCTTGCAGTCCAGATATTTTACAAGACCTTCTTTTTTTCACAAGCATCAACACACCATGTAACATTAAAAAATCATAATAAGTAGTGCTTGTGTCCAGATATTAAAGTTCTAACCCTTATATCTACATATTTTAAGTCATCTGTGGATTAGTTTTTCTTTATCTCTTGAGCTAACAGCAATGATTAGTCTATTAGATGAAAATATCTTATTCCACAGGAAATTTAGCTTCTATATACAGCATTTAATTTTCCATTTCCGTGTAAGGGACTCATACCAAAGCAATTGTGATATTTGAAGACATGTTAAATTATTTACAAGAAATAAAATGAAAAATGAAAATGTCATACTTGTCTATTTGTGACAAAAGAAGAAAAACATGACATTTTCATCCTGGAATTCAAAGACTGTTCTTTTCTTGCAAGTAATCTTTCACCAAAAATTGATGTTGGAAAATATCTGGGACAAAACTAAACATTAGTGACTAATTGTCTTTATTTCTTGCAAGGTCATTTCTTGATGCTTACTTTTAAATAAAATATAGCATAGACATTTTTAAGTTACATAATGTTTCTTGTTAGCTTAGAAAGCTCTGGTGAAGATAAATATATATCATATTATACGTATAATTTTATATAAATAAGACTATTTGAAATTGACTATGAATAATACAGGAACATTTGAAGAGAACATGATGTATGTTCACAAAAGGGTCATTTCACCAAGAAGACAGAACAATTCTAAATGTTTGCAATTCTATATCTGATTATTAATTTTTAAACAAATATTCTTTTATTTTCCATTCACTTTTATTCGTGTGTATGTGTGTATATGTGATGTGCAT
This sequence comes from Ellobius talpinus, assembly GCA_001685095.1. NCBI lineage: Eukaryota > Metazoa > Chordata > Mammalia > Rodentia > Cricetidae > Ellobius > Ellobius talpinus. Next base: position 32,054 of record LOJH01001788.1, read on the forward strand.
GTGATCACAATGATCACAGAGGATGGAAGAACTACAGCTACCTGTAACTTCTAGAGCTGAAGTTACAGGTAGCTGACCTGAACCCAGGCCCTCTGCAAGAACATCAAGGGCTCTTAACTGATTAGCCATCTCTCTAGCCCCTCTACAAATTTTCATAATCATAGCATTTACCATCATGAAACTGATTCTGTTCAAAACCCTCTTTGAAACAATATTAATACTAATCTCAACTCCAAAAGTAAACAAACTAGAATGAATAAATACAGGTTTTTAGTTCATAGTCTATATATTGATTGTCTCATTACCTCTATTGTTAGCATTATTTTATATCTAAGAACACACGGGCCTGTTGAACTTTTTAATAGCATACACAAGAATTCTGACCTAGATGAAACATATACCAATAGACTTGGTAGAAGAAATAAATATTTCTATATAATATCTCAATGTACCATTTTCAATATAGAAAATAATATCCACAGAGAGATCAGTAAGGAAATAGAGGACATGAACAAAATTTTAAACCAACTCGATATAATAGATATACACAAAGCATTCTACTAACAGCAGCAGATTATACTTTCCTTTTAGTTTTATTAGGTTTTTCAAGACAGGGTTTCTCTGTAGCTTTGGAGCCTGTCCTGGAACTGGATCTTGTAGACCAGGTTGGCCTCGAACTCACAGAGATCTGCCCGCCTCTGCCTCCTGAGTACTAAGATTAAAGGCATGTGCCACTGCCGCCCGTTTTTTCTCAATTACAACCAGAATATTTTTCAGAGATGTAAAGTAAGTTTCAATAAATTGTTGATGTTTGAAATCATTAAAAGTATCTCTTCCAACTAAGGTTGGTAGGAACACTAAGGATCAGTAATACACAGAAAACTGCAAATTTCACAAGGTTTTAGAAATAAACACATTCTTAAACAACCCATGAATCTAAATAAAAAAGAGATGAACCAAAAAACCCCACAATATAACAAATTACATAGTGCAAGAAAGGCAGAGATTAGAGAACAAATTATAATGTAAATGTCCATATTACAAAGAATAAAAATCTCAAATTAATAAACTATATTTATATTTCAATGATTAGAAAAAGAAGGGAAAACTAAGTACAAACACTTAAGAGGAATTTAATATTAGAGTAGAGTACAAAAAACATAGAATAAAAAAACAGTTGAAGGATAACAAAACCAAAATTTGATCTTTCATAATTCAACAGAAGCAAAAAAAGCAGCAAATATTTAGCTAGGCTGAGAAAGATAAAAAATTGAGATAATTCAAATAAAGAAAATCAGAATTAAATAGAGTCATTGTTGGATTTGTAGAAAGAAAAGGTATTTTAAAGATTAGAAGCAATTTATAGAGCTATGTGAAATTTAAAAACACCTAGAATATACTAATTACCTAATAGATTCAGGATTGACTAGAAAGTCCCAACAGACATACAATTGAAAAGATTGAAACACTAATCAAACCTCTCTCAACAAAGGAAACTTCAGAATGAAGTGGCTTGTCTTTTGAGTTCTATTAAATATTTAAAGAGTTGACATCAAATCTTTTTCAGTTCTTCCAAAGAATAGAAAATGAATGACCCAACATTAAAAACTCAAAGTAATGTGTATTAATGGACTGAGGAAAAAAGTCTCATGATAATTTCAGCTGATGCAGAAAAAGCATTAGTAGAATTCCAAGTCATTTATGGATTAAAAATCAATGAGGAATTCTGGAACAGAAGGGGACTTCATCAACTTGATGAAAAGCATTTATGAAAACCTACAGTTAGCAACATGATCTAAATGTAAGCTTTCCCTGAGAAAATACTGAAAGACTTTATGCCATGATCAAGAAAAAGAGAATTTTCTGTTTCATACCTGCTAGTCAGCATGGTGGTGGAGATCTTATCAATAGCAACATAACAAGAAAAATAGAAATATGGTATCCAAGCTCAAAATGAAGAAGTAAAATTATTTCCATTTACAAAGGATAGCATCAGATGTATAGAAAAACTTCCAAGCATCTGAATGAAAGCTACTAGAACTAATGCATTCAGCAAAATTGCAACATAAGGATCACCACACAATGCACAAAAATCAATTCTATATTCTGTAGAATTCTATGAAAATATTTGAATAGGAAAGTAAGAAAAAAAGCAGGGGAGTGTGTAACTCACTCAGTTGGTAACATGCTGGTCTTGATAGTATGAGGACTTGAATTCTGGTTCCCAGAAGAAGTGTAAAGTCATGTACAGTTGTATGCATAGTTGAAATCCCAGGTATACATGAACATGGAATTTCAGCAATACTGAGATGGGAGGCAGAGATGGGTGAACTCCTGGTAGCTTTTTGACCAGTTAGTCTAGCCTTATCTGGTAAAGCTCCAGGTCAAGGAAAGAACCCAAATCCAATAATAAGAGAAAGTTGTGTAAGGAATGCCACCCAAGGCTACTCTCTGACCTATACACTTGTGTGCTTTCACCTGTACACACACTTACACCCTACCCACAAAAGTTCATTTTCAATAAAATTCTTATGTATATGTTAAATCAAGATAGATGTTTGTACACTGGAAAATACAAAATATTAATGATATAAATTAATGAATACATAAATAAATGGAATGGTATCTCATGTACATGAGTAGGCAAATTTAATATTTCAACAGAGTCTATTTATGGAGTAAAGGCAGATTGCTTAACCTCATAGGAAAAAGAGAAAAGAATAAAGGAGGAGTGCAAGTGAGATGAAAAGGAGGGAGTTAAGAAGAGACAATGAGGATGGGCAAGATGGCTCAGCTGTTGAAAGGCTAGGCTCGCAACCAAAACTATAAGAAGAGATTCTGGGATTCCCCTCTGTATGCTGTGAATAGCATTGGCTAATAAATAAACTGGCTTGGGCCTGCACAGGGAATAGAGGTAGGCAGGGAAAACTAAACTAAATGCTGGGAGAAGGAAGGAGCGAGGGAGAAGCCGTAGAGCCCTGCCAGACACAGATGCAGAACTTTACCTGGTAATCCACAGCCTCTTGGCTTACACAGATTACTAGAAATGGGTTAAATTAAGATGTAAGAGTTAGCCAATAA
>LOJH01001788.1:35194-45325 GCA_001685095.1 Ellobius talpinus
GTGATTTAATTAATACAGTTTCTGTGTGATTATTTTGGGGCTAAGCTAGCTGGGAACCAACAAGCGGCCTCCTTGTAACAGATGATGGGAACAAGAAAGGGGAGTATTTGGGGAGGAGAGTGATTAGAAGGTCTAGATAGTTATAGTCCATTTTTCTGTCTCATTCTTACCCAATTCACCGTGGAATGCCATCATTTTGCTAATGAATCAGTTAGAGAGGTTAATGTTTTCTTTCTCCGTGTTATAGAGCACTGCCATTTTATTGGTGATCACATCTAAGAGCATGTTTTTGACAATTAAAATGTCTAATCAGAACAGAAATGATGAAATAAATTTATAATAAGGGAGAACGTATAGCTATACTATACAGTTGGAGTAATCCATAAATGCCTATCTCACACCAGAGAGCCTGAAAATCTAGTAGTTGTTCAGTTCATGAGGCTGGATGCTTCAACAGTCTCTTCGGCACTGATGGTCTGGAGGATTTCTGAAGAGCCACTGGTCTGCAGTCCACCTTGGAAGCCTGCAGAAGCTTCTCATCATATCAGTGGAGGAACCAGCAGAAGCAGCAATAGCATAGATAATTAGTAAATAAGAATGAAGGTCAAGTGAGCAGAAAGTATCCTCTTCAGGGCTGCTACAAGGTATTACCCACATGTAGGGTTGGTCTTCCCTCATCAATTAAAGTAATCAAAAAAACCATCAAAGACATGCTCACAGGTCCACCTGATGGAGACAGTCTTTCACTGTGGCCCTCTTAGCAGGTGAGTCTAGGTTGGGTCAACCTAGAATTATGTCAACCTAAGTTGACTGTTAATGTTCACTAGCACAGTGAACTACTTTTACGGCTCAGCTTTTCTCATCTGTAAAGTGCAAGGCAGAGTATTACCTCCCCGATGAGGGAAGACACACGAAGCTCACCGACACACAGTGAGATTTTAATATGTCAGGTCTTACCACATGTCTATGTTAATCCCTTACCTTTACAATAGCTCACTGTCCCCAGGTTTTTCTTTCCAAGTTTTTTTTTCATTCCAAGTTTTTAATGTGTAAATATGAATGTAACTTCAAACAAAATGCCCAGGACTGAAAATGTCGGATACTAAGGAGCAAGAACTGTAAAGTGTTCATTAGAGCAGGGGAAAAAATCTCTTATGGGGATTAAGGCAAACAATGTGTTTGTACATGTTTATGTATGTAGCTACACATGCATGCGTTTGTATGTATCTTAAGGACAGACGACAACCTCGGTGTTGTTCTTCACGTGTCCACTATTGTTGAGTCAGTGTGTCTCAGTGACATGCAACTCCCAAAGTAGGTTACTGCTGTTTGATCAGGGATTCCCAAGGTTTTGCTTATCTTCAATTCCTTCGTGCCAGGGTTACAAGCATGAGCCAATGCACCTGGCTTTTGGAAAATGCGCTTTCTGGGGTTTAAACTGGAGTCCTTGGACACACAGGAAAGTATTTTACCTATTAAGCTATGTCGCCAGGTTTCGAAACTTGACGATGTTAATGTGCTTAGGATTTGATAGCTTAAAATTTAAGTTGCAAAAACACATCCACACTGTTAGTTAGTAGGAAGAAAACAAATGATCGTATGGTTCAACTTTCTGAAGACTTCAAAGACATTTGGGGAGGCCAGACAAAGAGGTAATTTATTACACTTTCATAACCAAGGTTTGAAATTTCAAGTTCCTGTTTAAATTGTTATAGTAGTATAAAGTGAGTTTGAAGCACATTTTTGTAATGGCTTTATGCCTTTTACGCTCCTGTTCTCTCATTTGCTTTCATTTTGCTTCATGAAACTTCATAAAAATGTACTCAATAAGCTGATCTAAACATATTTCTTTGTGGTGAGAGGAGAAAAATTATGGTGAGAGGGGGAAAAAGCAAACACATACAAATTCTCATGTCATGCCCCTCATTGTCTAATTTATTTCTTACTAGCAGAAAATAGATTTGTGATAGAATTGTATGACTAAGAAAAAGAAAGACTAATTTTTTCCTATGAGCTTTTGAGGAAGGCTTCATGCCAAACTCTTCATTCAGAGCTTACAGGCTGGTTAGGTACAGGGCCAACTAGGGTGTCGCTTGGACTCAACTCAAAAATTTGTCAAGTAAAGAGGAATGCATTTCTGCAGAGGAAAGCAGTTTGTGGATAGATGGTTTGCAACAGGATTTTTCTGTCTCATTAAGTATGCAGGGAAATGGATACAGAGGCAATAAACATATTCCCCAGAAAAACATAAAGCAGGGAACCATCAGACAGGGACTTACCTGTTGACAAAAGGCAAGAAGAAAAGGTTAGTGGGAGTCTAGTGTCACCCTTTTGGAGATAAAGATAGACAATGTGGCAATCATCACTTAACACCAGATCTACTCTGGCAAGAGTACAGATATTCAATGACATTTCTGCATGTGTTTATGTCTTAATGTAAGTTCATTTAGTTTGTTTTGTATTTCTGTACACTTTTTTTTTACATCAGAGGGTATATAGAAGAAAGGGGGTAAATTCAGAGGCATTATAAGAATCAAAGTAACACATTGATTAAGACATGATCCAGATCCACCTGGACCCCTAAATTCAGCCCTGTGTTGATTCAGGTTATTTCATTACCATTGGCAATATCTTAAACATTGATGATCTAAAGATTGAAAAAAGTAGTCAACCAAATGACTATTGTCACATAAAATTATGCTGATAAATTCAACTAAATAATTTTAACTTATATTTTCCAAATTCAAAACTCTTTGGAGGTAAGTTGTCATTGCTTAATTGTCATTATTCAAAGTACTAGTGGGAAGTTATTATGCGCTTCTGAGTAATTTTTTTCTTTACAGTCCCATCATCATTTTCATTGTATTTACATCTTTAACCACAGATGTTGATGGAGCTGTAATATTGCTTCAATGTCTATTGCAATATTTTTATTGCATTCTGCAGGTCCTCCAGTAAACGTTACTTGCAATATTTTTATCAACAGTTTTGGATCAGTCACAGAAACCACCATGGTAAGTGCTACAGTGCCACTGGCAAGAGCAAAATGTCACTCAATTATGCTATGAACACAACCTGTCAAATTTTCTATTGTTCAACTTACAGGGCCTCCTGTAAATGTTACCTGCAACATATTTATCAACAGCTTTGGGTCAATAGCAGAAACTACAATGGTGAGTGGGACTGAGCATTGAAGCCATCGTGTGAAGGACTAGGATATGGGATCACAGCACTGTTGCATATTTATGTGACATTTACTGAGTGCCAATTTTTAACATCACCACCCTCTAAAAACAGACATTTATAACCTTCATTTCAGAAAGCCATTTGTCAAGGATCTACAACATAAAACTCAATGATATTTTACCCATTACCCCAGAGTAATCTTGTAAACACATAATTTTTGTTAAGTTGGTCTAATGAGTAGCAATAAACATAATGTGTATTTAACAGTACTAAAATATGTGCATTTCCAAACTTTCATGAGAATGAATTTTAAAGTTCGACACATGCTTGGTATTTCCAGTCTTTTACTTTTCCTGAAAGCTGGGATATCATCAAGCCTGTCTATTGCACATTTATGATATCACAAAAGGGAACAATTCATAAGAGCATGCATATACATTCCCATGTTCACATATGCACATATAATTTTGTTAGCAGTAGAAAGTAGAATTAAGATCACATCAATTACAAAAATATGAGCACCTTTGAAAAAATAAGCACATTAAAATACTCATGAAAAATATGTGATGCAAACATAATTCTCACATTAGAAATTGTTTCAGGTACTATATAATGTGCTACAGTGGCTTGTTGCCAGTGACTCATACCACTAGATCATTAACTAAACCCCATATAGCTCTAGGTTAGAGTCTGGAGATTACATATGGGGTAAGGAATTTCCTTGGTATCCACATGCTTTATTTAAAGCTCTTAGTCAGTTGCTTGCTTTTAATTTACATGGTTATTAAATCATATAGTCATTTATTGAATGAGACCAAAGTGAAATAGTAGTTGAATTTGATAAAATATTATAATAGTTGAATCCTACAAAACTCAAGAGGTAAAAAATGAACATATGAGGCCATTGAGAAGTAAAAACAAATGTGGATTTTCTGTTTTAGGCTTCTAAGATCATGTTTAATGAAATACTGCACTCTGAGGTGTTTTTGATACTAGGAAGAAACAGTTTACCTTTACTAGTCAGTTTTATTGGCAAAACCTTAAATGTGTATCTAGTACCCATTTAAACATTACTCCAAAACATCATTCCAGATATAAGATTCTAGCAAAATATGTAGTGCATTAAGAATTTTACCTAAATAAGATAGTTTTGATACAGCTATAAATGACTCATAAGAAACACTAAGCATGGAAATAGCAACCCAACTCTGGACTTGACACTCAGTTTCTGTCTCTTCTATTGCTTTTTTCTTTAAAAGAGGGACAACGTTTCCAGTAGCCCACTGTCACCAGCTTTACACGATGGCATTCAATGACCATATTTGCACGACCTAATGCTGATTGCATTAATTAGACTCCTAAGTTGCCTTGATTAAATCTCCCCATTGCATTTTACTCTCAATCAAAAATGTAAATATGCACCTTTTCAGTGTTCATTAATACAAGAACATTTAAGGGGATGAAAATGGAAGCTATGGATACCCAATTTTCCTCGGTCTTTAAGACTTACAGGGTTGTTTAGCAAATTGGCTGCTTAGGTGCTTCTTGCCCACTTAGTAAGTGTCCTTTGTCATGTTTCCTATGAAAAAAAGGAAACTGGTGCTCAAAGGTAATGTCAACAGCCTGCTAGCTGCTGTGTAAAATAGATCAAATTGCATGTTAGAAGAGTGTCACATAGTGTGCTTCTTTTATTTCACTTATTAGATTTTGATGTAATGATAGGCTCCTTTTGGTTTTGAAAATACATATAGATTGTTTTCTCATGGCTTTGATGTGAAACTAAAACAAAACTTCTTACAAAATGTGTATCATGTTTATGTCCAGGAAGAAATTATCATGTTACCTAGGGTAAGAATTGGCAAATGCTTCCTGCAAAGAAACAGATAGCAAATACCTAAGACCATGGGAGCCAGGTGATCTCTCTGATGCCTTCTCAACTCTGGCCTTTGGTGGAGGGCAGATACTACTACTAATAGTGACCAAATGGATGTGATCACATCCAAACAAACTTTACTTGCAAAAACAGACTGGGTTAAATTAGTATTTAAATTGATATTTCATTTTTTAAATAATAGTGTGACAATTGCTCTATTGTAAAAGAGAGTTCTGGCTTCCAAGATGCCTGAAGCTTTGCCTGGGTGTCTACTTGATGCGACCTGTCTTAATTGGGTCAGGCTGCAAAGGAGCACAAACTGGATGGCTTAACAACTGCAGAAATTCTTTCTCTAGTATTGGAGGCTGGAAGGCCAAGAGTAAGGCCAGTACACTCAAGTACTGATCAGAGATCTAGTAAAAACATAGTCGGCTGACTTGTATCTTCTCATTCTAGAAAGTTCTCTTAATATCTTAAATGTATTTTCTCTCAATGATATCATTTTGGGGGTTAGAATTTTAAAAGCAAGTTTTGAGAGGTTATAAATATTTAGCCTATTACATACTTGCACACACTTCCTTTATCAAAACTCGAAGATTCTACAATCTGATACTTAAAATTTGACTCACAAAATTTGGCTAACCATGAAATGGAGCATCAACTAAAATTATACCTTAAGTAAAAAAATTAACTTCTATGCATATTAATAAAGTAGCAGAGGCTACTTTAGAATAGAAAACTATTGTTTTCTTGGGATAATAGTTTTGCTTTCTCTGCAATTTTTTCCAAGAATGCTTCTAAACTGAGTTTCTGAATATGTTTATTATATTCTCTTGCTTTCCATATCATTCTCTTACAGTGACTGAAGTAGCATTATCGAAAGATTTAGTTTTGGTTGATCGTTTCTAAAGAGGGGGTAATGATTATCTGTTTTAAGAACTCAAATTTCTTTTGATACTATACAATTAGGCTTCCCCCATGGTTACTGAGACCACACGAATTTATTGTTAATTCTGCCTGTTAACAAAGTAATGACTTACAGATTCAATACAAATGTTCCCTTCTTTGATACAAGTATTGGATATATGTGTTCACAGGACACAATATTGTTTTTCTTTAAGGAACAGTTTTATGGGTCATCACTATGATATAAGTTATTAAATTCAATATTATACATATTTGTTCACTAAGAATTTATTCGTATTTGACCCTTGTAGCATGATTTTTCAGAAGATATAATTTTGTATTGTTTTAAATATTTAAGAGACTTGGAAGGGATATATACTGAGACAGGTTATATTATAGTTTTGAGATGTTAGTTTTTCCTTCCTTCTTTCTTTCTCCTTTTCTGTCGTTGTTGATAACAATTGAATTTACAGGATAAGGAATATATTTACCACCCCCTCTTTATTAATTTTGAGGCAGAAATAGAAAACATTGGCAACATAAGTAACAGTCAAGGGTATTTCATATCAGCGGTGTGCCACTCTCCCAAAGACTAGAACATCAGAAAATGGGGGTGAGAAGCTTTATTCCCAGTTTTAAGTGGCTGTCTGGAGAGAAGGTAGTGGATTCTGTGCGATCTGGGCCTTATAGGTGCTATTATACTACTCATGCCTCAGTAGTAGTTTTTAAGTCTTTGCACATTTAACAGATATGAGGAATAGCTAAATGTATATCAATGTATTTGCCAGTTACTGCTGCACTTCAAGGAGTTACTTTGCTACTGATCTGAAATTGCGTTTCTCAGGAACTTAGAGAAGAAGGTAGACCAAAGCTGACATGATTACTTATTGTGTTATAACCATTGAAAGAGCATAAAAAGTTTCCTTTCATTGAAGAGTTGAATGAGTGTATCACAAGAAGATACTGACAAGAGACAGCATATAATTATGTCAGTTATTTCTGACACCTTAAAGAATAATCAATACAGTTCCATAAATCTTATATTCTGTTAAGCTGTTGCAGAAGATGATCTTGCTGCCTAAATTATCAGTGAAATGTTAAAACCCACATTCATCATAAATCAACTGCCTACCACCATAATTTAAAATACAAGTTCTCCCATGAAAACTAAAACAGTTTTGAGATTATGGAAAATGTTTTTAGAGTGTTGACAGGTTTAAAAACTGAAGTGTGACATAAAAATTATGGATAAATAAGTATATCTTAAATATATTTATAATTATATTAAAAACATGCAAATACCAAGCAATAAGACATAATGATAATATGTGATATGAATATTTATGAGATAGTGATCATCTTTATGTACAAATGCAGAGCTATGTATAATAGTGCAAAATAATTCAGCTTAAGGAAGCAATGTTTAGGCATAGCTTTAGAAGTTGTCAGAAAAGAAACTTGAGAAATACTAAATTTGACATAAAGGATTATTATGGAATGTCGGTACTCATATTACCAGTATTAAGGTTATAATAAAGATTATGCAGTTTATACATGGACTTTGTTTTTAAAGTGAAATACATGCACATATAATATAAATGTTTCTATTACCTTAGCCAATGCTCAGAGAGTCAATAATATAGAAACAAATTATAGCACAAAGAAATATGACGTTTATTTGGAGTAGAATCTGTCCTTAGAGAGTGCAGGCAATATAAAAGAGAATATAGTCTTTTTAAACATGTTCCTCAGTATTTACTTTCCCTTTAATATTTTATTGAGCCTGGAAGCAGCAGAAAGTCAAAGACTACAAAATCACATAACTACTCTCTTATGATTTATGTTATTATTAGATCATAAATTTATTTGCCAAAAAAACAGAAATGATACATTGATAATTTACATGTTCCTAATGTTTATTATATATTGAAAAATATAAAGAACTAAAAGAATTACACAGGCATGACTGAAAAACATTTTCTTTGACTGTCTACTTTCTCCATATTCTTGGGGTTCCCTGTCTGTTTTTAAATACTTTTAATGGTTTTTATTTATTTTAAAACGGTATATCTCACAACAAACCTAATCATGGATAAATATTAATAACTATACATTCAAAGTAATAGATACTCATAAACCAAAACTCTGGTATATAATTTTTGGATATAAATATATTTCCCTTCTACTTAGCATTATTTATAAATAATGTAAATAATTAATTTTAAATGATCCTTACACATTTAAAAATTGAAGTGAGATATAATTGTCTCATTTAAAAATTCTTAGATTACAAAGAAGTTTATTTCACAATTTTCTTGCTATAAAATTCAAAATAGAAATCCTGGAAACACTGGAGAACACCCATGGGAATTTTCGATGAAAATCTATGCCAAGATATTTTTCTTAAATGTCATCACTTTTATATACTGTGCCACTAATTTAATATTCTCTAGGATAGGTCAGTAGGCAAGTTTAACTCATTCTCAGGGGCACAGGAGAATCGCAAGGGAATTATGTTTGTGATTTTGTTGTTCACTGATTTCTAGCTAGGTTCTAATGGCCTTTTGCACCCCAGAATACTTTCTGAAGAGACTGCTGTTCTCCCAATAGTCTGATATTTAACCCTTTCACTTTTTTATGTTCAGCTGCTCCCACTTCCTGGACTTAGAGGATCTCTAGATAAGGCTAGAGGAGGAGAGCCTCTTCTTTCCTAATTCCAGCTGAAATAAGGATGGACCTCTCCTTACCCTCAAGAATTCTGTTAATAATGGATTCTCATTTTAGGAACCTACAAGGAAATGGGCACCATAAACTGGAGAGGCCTCATTTCCTTGCTTGGGAAATCTTTTTTTAAAAAAAAAATTAATTATCTTTCTTCATTTTACGTAACAATCCCTGTTCCCACTCCCTCCCCTCCTCCTGCTCCCTCCACTCACCCCCTATCTAGTCCTCAGAGAGGGTGAGACTTCCCATGGGGTGTCAACAAAGTCTGACACATCACTTTGAGGCAGGTCCAAGGCCATTCCCCCTATATTTAGGCTGAGCAAGGTACTCTTCCAAAAAGAATGGTCTCTGAAAAAGACAGTTCAAGCACTAAGGATAAGTCCTAGTCCCACTGCCAGTGYCCRCACAAACTGCCCCAGTAACCCAACTGTCCTCAACATTCAGTAGGCACAGATTGGTACTATGCAGGTTCCCCAGCTATCAGTTTAGAGTCAGTGAGCTCCCACTAGCTCAAGTATACTAAGACAACTTAATCACCATTTAATAAAAATAAAGACCTCAATGTGCAACTAAATGCCAAGGATGTGAAGATGATGCCAACAGAACTTAAGCAAAAGGTGAGGAAAGAAAATAAACAAATGGAGATGTCCATCACCTTTAATAGCCACACATGACAAGAAGCTCTGAAGCTCGGATTTCAGTCCTGAAGGACTGGGGACTGTTGACGATGTCTCAGTCAGAGTCTAGACCATGAAGTTAGCCAAGGCTTCCATGAACCTAAAAGTCTTTGAATCCAAGCCCTCTGGAGAGTAGTCATAGTAACAGGCTGATTCATTAGCACAGAAGGAAATACCCAGATCATGTGAGAATGGCGGGGCTGTACCAGAGGCTCCCACTAGGGAGAAAACCTTTGTCAGATAGTATTCATATTGGAAACAACATGAAAATTGTCTGTTTGAATGAAGCATCAAGCTGCCTAATGCAAACATAACACACTGAGAGACTTCAATAAAATATTCAAGAGTTTTGAAAGTAAGTAGTTGTGAAGGAATCATTTTGTCAACAGGAAGCATCTTAATGTTAAGATTTTAAGAATATTGGTTTATCCTAACATGGCTATATAAGATTTTCCCTCCCAAATTGCAGAGTGGGTTTTCTTCCATACAGAGCATCTAAGCAAAAAGAGATTAGAAGTCATGTCATTTCTGCTTTAGAAAATGAATTGGGTTTATTTGGTAATCTGCCATGACAGTCTGACTTCTGTACTCATTATTGCCTTTTTCTACAGAAAGATCATCTTAAATTAATATTATTTCAACCCAAAATTAATAATTAAAGCATAAAAAATCAAAAAAGTCAGCCTGTTTAATTGGTGTTCTGTTCTTTGTTCTTCCTGTCCACCTCAAATTCTAGTAGAACTGAGTGCTGTATTTTGACCAAGG
>LOJH01001789.1:0-34743 GCA_001685095.1 Ellobius talpinus
TATATATATATATATACCCAAAGCCCTTTATTAACTTTAAATCATATTTCTTCAAATTTTCTGGGAACTGGATAATAAAACATTATTCTTTATTGTGTTAAGTGTAGGTTAAATAAGGTGAACTGCTGTTATAAACAGAAATATAGACCCTCACATTATTGTATGGTTATCTTTTTATTTCATTCTAGAAAGTTTCTTTTCATAAGCTTTACTACTTGGGTTCTAGTGATCCTTTAATAACTAAGCATAATAGGCATTTAGTTTGGGTCTTAGAATATCTTATTGGCATAAAATTTCCAAAACAGAAATATATAGACTACTAATAATAGTAGAGATAAGAAGTTGACTTTTAGATAGTATAAACCAGGCTAGTAGCACTCAGGAGGCAGAGGCGGGTGGGTCTCTGTTTGAGGCCAGCCTGGCTTACAGAGTGCGTTTCAGGACCACCAGGGCTACAACAGAGAAACCCTGTCTTGAAAAATCAAAACAAACAAACAACAAAAAAAACAAACCACAAAAGGTAGTATAAATTTGTAGTTAACAGGGAGGGGAGCTATTGTTTTTGTCGTTTTACAATAGTATTGATTGAACCTACGCAGGTACTCTACCACCAAGTTACATTAGTATCATAGGAAAAATTTAATTTAGTAAGATGTTATTCACACATACAGTTGTTTTTTTTTAATGAGCTGTAGTTTCTCCCCTTTTTATTTGGAATTTTTTGTGTAGAACTATTGGAGGATAAAAAATAAATACCTCCTTACTGTTTGTAAATTAGGAAGTTAGTTGGCTCGCAGAAAATTCTTTGGAGGGAGAAGTTCTGAATTAAATGTGAGCCATACACTGGGCATGGTAACACACACCTCTAATCCCAGCACTCAGGTGGCAGAAGCAGTCGGATCTCTGAGTTCAAGGCCAGCCAGGGCTACACAGAGAAACCGTCTTACAAAAAACCAAAGAAAAGAAAGTTACTCTATAACTGGATGATGAGTCAGTTTGTATTACAAGTTGAGCATTCTTAATCCTCATACCTGAAATTTGAAATTATCCAAACTTTAAATCTTTTTGGTCATCAGCAAATAGAAAATTCCACATCTGACCTCATGTGATGGGTTATAGTCAGAATGCAAGTACACTTCTATTATTGTAAAACTATCTGTGGTCCTTATGTATATGTGAGGTTTTCTGTATAGCTAAAAGCTAGTATGGCTTACTTTTAGATGGAAAAAAATTTCCCTTCTTGATATCAAATTTGAGGGATTGGGATTGCTGATCTTACTGAGAATAATCGTAATTAAGTAGCAAGGAGTAATTTTGTTTTATGTAGTGGGCTGCTATAGATAGTTTCTTTGCTATTTCCCTATTAATTTGAAGAGTAGATGACTTACTCCATTTACTTTTAAATGATGATGGAGACAGAAAAGGTTATGTTCTCTAGATGTTGTCTAGTAGTATGAGCTAGAAATAGAAAGCATAAGTAAGAAACATGAGAGGCTTCTGTATTCTCTCTAAATGCACACATGGACATATACATGCTCGCTCGATCTCTCTCTCTCTTTCTCTCACACACACACACACACACACAGTTTTTTTCTACACTGTTGCCTAAAATGGGCAGTCATCAACTTAGGCATCACAAAAAATATATACTTCATTTGTTAGTTCTCTTTATTCTGACCATTTAATGACTACATCTAGAATTATGTTTATACCAACATTTTGTTTTGAGCGTGTTCTATTTACAATATGAAGACAGTATCTCTAGAGTTACCCCTTTGAAAACCAAAAAAACTGGGGCTAGAAAATACAGTTTTGTCGTTGTAAACATTAGCTGTTCCTTTAGAGAGGACCCTTTTTCAATTCCCAGCATTTAGATGGTGGCTCACAATGGTCTGTAACTCCAGTCCCAGGGGATCTGACATCCTCTTCTGACTTCTGTGACACCAGGCATGTACCTGGTACACAGGCAAATATTGATATAAATAACATGAAAATAAATAAGATCTTAAGGGGAAAACAACAACTAAAACTGGGGTGACTTAATAGCTTAGGTTAAAGCATTGAGTGTCCTATAACTTCAAAAGTAGATTGTATTTTTTTAAGATGAAGGATACTTGAGAAGACCCTTGTGTTGAGGGCTTATTATGCCTCTCTGGTCTTAGAGAGATTCTGTGATTCAGTTATACTTTTTGCTTATGATTCATTAATAACCACAATTGCTTATTAAAGTAAAACAGATGAATTGTTGGACAATTATGTCTTTTACATACCTATAATGTAGTTTCTAAGATTTAGTTTCTTAAGATTTAGTCATTTAGTTTCTAAGATTCTCTATTTCCAAACTATAAATGAAGCTGAGCCTAGTTCAGGCATCAGATGATAACTATCTAATTACTCGGATTATCCTGAATAGAAAAGCTTCACTTCTTTTCCTTTTTACATCTGAAACATAGACTTTAAAACACCTTATAAAAATGAAACCCCTGTCAAGGGAGAGGAGTTATTAGCAAGAGAATTTTATCTTTACAGAATTTCTCTTTGCCACTTGTTTCAGGTTAATGGTAAGAGTTACCCGCAGGCTAAGTTGCTATTGGGACAGATGGGGGCATTGCATCCAGCCAATAGGCTAGCTGCTTATATCACAGGCAGGTTGCGACCCTCAGTCCTGGACCTCTCAACCCTCAGTACTGTCATCTCCAAGGTAGCATCCAATGCCAAGGTGGCTGCATCCAGGAAACCACGCACTCTGTTGCCTTCAACATCCAATTCCAAAATGGCATCCCCTGGCCCAACAACAAATCGCTCTGGGAAGAATCCGAAGGCATTTGTTCCAGCAAAAAGGCCAATTGGTAAGTGGTTTGAAAAGGCCTGTAATTTAGTGTTGGCCAATGATTACTATATGAATGTTTTAAAAGAGAAATACAGAATTGGGCATTGTTATTAATGACCTTGCTTAAAATATTTTTAAAATAATTCTAATGGTTTATGTTATTTGATAACTTGAACTCCACTTTTAAAGACTCTGAGACTTTACATTAATATAGAAAAGACTTAGGACTTTGCTTTTAAATATTTTCTTTTTCCTATGAGGGTTGATGTTTTGTAATACCAACCATATGCACAGTCCTTGTACTTGAAAATCTAAGACACTAGCAAGAGCTAGTGGAATGAGTTAGTATAGGCTAAAAATAAAGGGCTCTTATAAATCATAATTTTCAAAATAATGTAGTGTTCCTATATATTCCTGTCTTGTGTATGAAATCTTTGCCTAACATTTTAGTGCTATGGTCTGTACTAAATTAATTGCCTTCTTGAAAGATTTGTTTTAGTTGAAAGTTCTGCAGTTGGTTTATGGAATTCCTCTTTTGTTGTTTCAGTTATCTTTAGGAATGTTAAGTAAAGTCTTTATTTTTATTCTTCTAACAGGACGTTGAACTGGCTGAAGGCTGGAGGATGGGGAGTTAATGCTTTAAAAAGAACCCACTTGCTTCTCTGTAGTACAGCTTTAATTAAAATTTAAAACAATAATAAAAGATAGTACTACTCTTCTCTTTTGAGAAATGTGTTTATATTCTAGAAATATGTAGTGCTTAACATCATAAAAAGACAGCCGTAGAGGTGGAGCTGCTGAAGGAGGAGATGGTAGAAACACATTTTAAATGGGGAAGTAAGGGTATGTGATGGGAATCTTGTCCTTTCCTTTTTCATATGTTTTAGGTGATAAGGTTAGTGACTGCACTTTCTTAATTTGTGTATTTTGAGACTGGTTCTCTATGTAGCACTTGCTGCCCTGGAACTATTGTAAACCAGGCTGGCCTCAAAGTCACAGAGATCCACCTGCCTCTGCTTCCCTAGTGCTGTGATTAAATGCATGTGCCACTGTACCCAGCTCACACACTCTCTCTTTTTTAATGTCCTAAGAATTTAGATATATTTTGTAGCCTGAAAAAGTTTAGTCAGAACACTCAGTTTTATTTATTTTTCAATCAGAATTATAAAGCTTTGCTTTGGGTTGAGGAAAGTGTTTGATTTTTGTAGGTAGAAATTGGCTCATGTAGGTGGATTAAGAAAGTGGCCCAATGGGCACAACTAATATTGGTAAGCATAGTTGTTGAGCAGTGATGGAGCATGCCTTTAATCTTAGCACTCAGGAGGCAGAGACAGGAGAATCTGAATTTGAGGCCAGCCTGCTCTACAGAGAGTCCCAGGACAGGTTTCAAAGCTACAGAGAAACCCTGCCTCGAGAAACCAAAAAATTAAAAAGAAAAGAAGGAAAGAAAATGACCCAGTGGGTGCAACTAATATTGGTAATCACAGCTATTTAGTGAGAGGGGGCACAGTAAGAGAAGTGAACATTTTTGACCTGGAAATTTTTATTTGCAGCGGCTCGGCCCTCTCCTGGCGGTGTGTTCACACAGTTTGTGATGAGCAAAGTTGGAGCCCTGCAGCAGAAGATACCTGGAGTTCGCACACCCCAACCCCTGACAGGGCCACAGAAGTTCAGTATCAGGCCTTCTCCAGTAATGGTTGTCACACCTGTGGTTTCTCCTGAGCCAGTTCAGGTGTGCAGCACTGTGACCGCTGCTGTCACTACTTCTCCTCAAATGCTTTTAGAAAATGTTCCTGCTGTGACATCTATGACTGCTATTTCTGATGCGGGAGCTAAAGAAGCTACTTGTTCTTCTGTTGCCTCTGCTGCTGGGGTTGTTGAGATCTCTGAAACAAACACTACCCCTGTAACATCTACCCAGTCTACAGCCACTGTGAACCTTATAAAAACTACTGGGATTACTACTAGCCCTGTGGCTTCAGTTGCATTTCCTAAACCATTGGCAGCATCTCCAACTATATCTCTTCCTGTTGCTTCCACTGCCTCCACCTCCATAGTCATGGTGACCACAGCTGCATCTTCCTCTGTGGTGACCACACCAACTTCATCAGTGAGTTCTGTACCTATTATATTCTCAGGAATTAATGGAAACCCACCAGTGAGCCAGAGACCAGGTATGGAGTAGTTGCTACAATCTGCTTTATTTTTATCTCTGTCTGTCGCTTTTTTTTACACAGGGTTTCTCTGTGTAGCCCTGATTATCCTGGAATTTGCTCTGTAGTCCAGGCTGGCCTTGAAATCAGAGCTCAGGCTGCCTCTGCCTCCCAAGTGCTGGGATTAAGGGTGTGTGCCGCTTACAGACTGTTGTGAACCACCTTGTAGGTACGCAGGACTGGACTTAGGTCCTTTAGAAGAAAAGCCAGTGGTGCTCTTAACCACTGAGCCGTCTCACCAGCCCCAAATTTAAGTTGGCTTAGGTTAAATGGATTTAAAATGGTATACTTATCTACTTTAATAGTTTTTAAATAAATTTTTATTTGTATGTTTTATGTGTCCTTGTATGTCAGTGGACCATATGCATGAAGTACCTACAGAAGCCAAAAGAGGTTTTGGGGTCCTCTGAACGTAGGTCTTATGCAAAAGCAACAAGTGCTAAGCTGTCTCTCCAGCCCCCGCAACTAGCTAAAAATATGATTCTAAAATAAGTAAATAAATTCTTTTGAGTCCTCTCAAAGAATTAATGTAGTGAGGCTAGGGAAATGGCTTAGTGGGTTGCATTTGTTGTCCAACCTTGGCTGGCAATCCAAGTTCATTTGCTGGAACCCCATATAAAAGTGGAAAGAGAAAGCCAACTCCACAAAGTTATCCTCTGACCTTTGCATATATATGCACATGCATACCATAAACACACACAAGTAATAATAGTACTAATGTGAGGAAAGAGTAAAGGAAAAACAGCTCAGCAGCAATTCTATCTTACTGATATTTTTCCCTAGTAAATATTTTTGCTTTTGGCTTCATGATCCAAATCCCTCTCAGACTTTTAATTCATATAGAGTTAGTTTGTAAGTCTGTTGAAAAGAAAATGAAAGAAAATTTGTCTTCTGCTTCTATATATCTGTAAAACATGTTTAACATACTGTGTGAATTTGGAGGTGAGATCTTTGTAGGTGACACTATTTTGATTTCCTTTTGAATCTCTTAAGTTCATCTCTATCATCTTATTTTTCTAAGTTTAACTTTTAACTTTTTGCATTTAAAATTTTTTCTATTCTTTTATATGTGTGAGTATTTTGCCTGGATGTCCAAAAAGAACATTAGATCCCCTGGGACTGTAGTTACAAATGGTTGAAAGTTACCTTGGGAATTGAACCTGGATGCTTTTAATTGATGAGTCAGCTCTCCAGTACACTTTTCCTATTTTTTATGTTCATGTGTGTATGTGTGCTAGAATGTATGGGTGTATATGAGGCACCTGAGGATGATATGATACCAGGAATTATCCTTGATCTCTCTTCTATTTTATTCACTGAGGCTGGTCTCTCAGTGAATCCCAGAGCTCACTGGTATGGCTGGTATTACTAGCCAGCTTGCTCTGGGGATCCTTTCAGTGCCTTCCCAACCTGGGATTGTAGGTAGATTGCCACTCATACCCAACATTTATATGTATCATGTGAATTCACACTCTATTCCTCTTGCTTGTTTAAGAAGAACTTACCCACTGATCCATCTTTCTAGCCCTCTGTCATGCCTTAACAGAAATGGCTTCTAAGCTGTAGATTCCAACCTTTTTCTGTACTTTGTTTCTATACTCATGTAGAAGCAAACATTCTACCACTGAACTGTACCCTCAACTAGTCTCCACACTGTAAATTTTGTCCCCAAATTAGTTTGTTCTAGTTACATTGTTTTGCAGACCTCAGTTATTCAGGTATATTGCTCTTAATATCCTCTATACTATCATTTACTTAACATTGCTGTTTATATCTATTATTTAAATTGCTTTTTAAGACTAATGATGTGTATTGTGTTTTGCCTGCATGTATGTATGTGTGTGTGTGTATGTATATATGTGCACCACATGTGTGCCTGGTGCCTGAGAAGATCAGAAGAGGCTTTGAATACTCTGGGACCAGAGTTATAGTTGATAACAAGTCATGTGAGTTCTAGGAATTGAGCCCAGATCCTCTGCAAGAGTAGTCTGCTGAGCCAACTTTGCAGTCCTGTACCTATTTTTTAACCGGCAGTTCCTAAATAATTGACTCAGAGACTTAATATAGCTAGTTATAAATGCTCGGCCAATGGCTCAGGCTTTTACTAACTATCTCTTACAACTTAACCTGTTTGTGTTTATCTATGTGCTGCTCCCGATCTTGTGGCTTTTACCTTTGTCCTATTTTGTATGTCTGACTCCTTTGTCTGTCTGGCGACTCCTCTGACTCCGCCCTTCCTCATCCCATCATTCTTTGTTTATTTGCTCTGTCTATACTTCTTACCTGGCTACTGGCCAATCAGCATTTTATTAAATCAATATGAGTGACAAATCTTTACAGCATATAAAAGGATTATTTCACAGCAAAACCAAAAATAAAAAAATAAGACAAATTAGTACTTTAGTGCTAGATAAAGAAGTACATACCTGTACCAGCCCTGTTTCACACAAAAAGGAGAGATCAGCAATACATCGTTTTCCTAGCATGTGTCTAGGTTCAAATCTCAATACTGCAGGAAAAAGATGTGTACTTTTTTATTTAATCAAAGGATTAAAACTGAAATGGAATTTTTCCATAAAATAACATTCACATACTACCTGAAATGTAAAATTAAGAAATTTCATTCTTATTAATAGAGCTAAATTGAATATATTCTCAGCTCTTAAAGGGAATCTCAGCTTAGACACTTTGTAACTGACTTTTTATTTGTTCTATCCCCACCCTTTCCCCCTATTTCTTTGGCACATTTAGTTGAATAATCACATACTCAGGGGATAGTAAAGATTTCTTTGTCTGAATGGAGTAGTAAATTAGGCTTTAAACTAATAACCTGGAAAGTTAATGTGTATGTTTCTTAAATCATATTAGATGCCCACTTGCCATAGGAGAGGGTCTTACTGTGTATCCCTGGTTGTTCTGGAACTTCTGTGTAGACAAGGCTGGCCTTGAACTCCTGGAGGTTTGTCTGCTTCTACCTTCCAAGTCCTGGAATTAAAGATGTGTGTCACTATGCCCAAACAGGTGCATTTTTAAAAATTATTTTATTTGTATGGGTGTTTTGCCTGTGTGTGTCTGTGTACCACATGTGTGCGGTACCCATGGAGGTCAGAAGAGGATGTTGGTTTCCCCTGGGACTGGAGATACAGACAGTTGTGAGTTGTCATAAGGGTGAACCTGGGTTCTATAGAAGAGCAGCCAGTGTTCTTAATATGAGCCATTTACATGCATGTTTTAAAAAGGTGTATGTGTACCTTTATGCTTGTGTCATTGGAGGCTAGGAGAGGCTTTTAATTCCCTGAACTCAGAGTTACATGCAGTTTTTGAGCTTCCCAACATGGTTGCCAGGAACTGAACTGTCGTTTGCAAGAGTATCATTTTCTGTTCCGTCTCTCTAGCTCTCAATAGCATGTTTTTGTTCAAGTTGCATAGTGCTATTTTCACAGACAATAAAATAGTAAACTTGAGATATTTATTAGCAATGTCAGATAAGTGTACTAATTTGAACTAATACTAGATCAATTTTGTTTGTACTATTAGCATTATACCCATTTCTTTACCCCAGAATCCTAAAATACTATCTTTTCTTATCTTGTATTTCTGAATTGCTCTTCTAAACATTAAATCTCATTTGTTACTATTAATGGTTTGAAATGTCTTGTTTTTGTTTTTTATTTTTTGAGTCAGGGTTTCCTCTGTGTAGCCCTGGCTGTCTTGGAACTCACTCTGTAGAGCAGGCTGGATTTGAACTCACAGAGATCACCTGCCTCTGCTTCCCAAATTCTGGGATTAAAGGCATGCACCATCACTGGCAATGTGATTTCTAAAATGATAATAATAATAAAGATCCAGGTATGGTGGTGCACACCTTAAATTGGCTCTTAGGGCAGAGGCAGGCGTGTCCTTTTGAGCTTGAGGCCAGCCTGTTCTCCATAGCGAATTCCAGGACCGTCAGGATTACATAAAGAGACCCTGTCTCAAGATATAAAAACAAAACAAATTATATTCTTAACTATGAATAGTATACTACAGAGGGACAGTATTTCATTAACTTTATAATTCAAGTTAGACATTACTTGCAGTATTATTAGATCTAATCTCATATTTTTACCCATTTATTCTGAAAGATAAATTCTGATAGTAGCTTCTCATTTTTCTGTTTTTCAGAAAATACCCCTCAAATTCCAGTGACTACTCCACAGATCTCTCCTAATAATGTGAAACGTACTGGACCTCGATTGTTGTTGATTCCAGTGCAGCAGGGTTCTCCTACTCTTAGACCAGTACAAAACCCACAGCTTCCAGGACAGCGGATGGTCTTACAACCTGTTAGGAGCCCAAGTGGAATGAATCTATTCAGACACCCCAATGGGCAGATTGTTCAACTTTTACCTTTACATCAGATTCGAGGCTCTAATACCCAGCCCAGTTTACAGCCTGTGGTGTTTCGGAACCCAGGTATTAAGTTAGAGATCTTTCAGATGGGTTTTGTTTTTGAATCATTGGGTATACTAGACTTTTTCTTTCTCAGTCTCTTAAACTGGGAATCATACCTTAAAAGACTTGATGAGATGAGCAGTGGTGATTTAAATTCTTTCTTTTTTCTTACCAGGATCTGTGGTGGGAATCCGACTACCAGCTCCTTCCAAATCTTCTGAGACCCCGTCATCTTCTACTTCATCCTCTGCCTTCTCTGTCATGAATCCTGTAATTCAGGCTGTTGCATCTTCTCCGACAGTAAATGTCATTACTCAGGCACCTTCGTTGCTTTCCTCTGGATCTAATTTTGTCTCTCAGGCTGGTACACTGACCCTGAGGATTTCTCCTCCTGAACCTCAAAACTTAGCAAGTAAAACAGTCTCTGAAAGCAAAATTACACCGAGCACTGGAGGGCAGCCTGTTGGAACTGCTAGTCTCATTCCTTTGCAGTCAGGTAGCTTTGCCTTGTTGCAGCTCCCAGGTCAAAAGCCTGTTTCTAGCTCCATTCTTCAGCATGTTGCTTACCTTCAGGTAAAAAAGGAATCTCAGAATGCAGACCAGA
Source organism: Ellobius talpinus (assembly GCA_001685095.1). NCBI lineage: Eukaryota > Metazoa > Chordata > Mammalia > Rodentia > Cricetidae > Ellobius > Ellobius talpinus. The sequence continues at coordinate 10,082 of LOJH01001789.1, forward strand.
AAGATGAAATAAACTCCATCAAAAGAGAGGAGGAAACTAAGAAAACTCTAACATCAAAAGAAGCTGTAGACACTGAGACTGATATAATTAAGCAAAACTCAGGAATTAATGCCTCAGAAGATACCTTGAATGATTCATTTGATGATGGGGGTGATCTTTTGGATGAAGAAACCCTTACAGAAGATGCCAGAACTTATGAACACTCTTCTAGCACTGGGTCTCACACAGATGAAGACAAAGATGGTGATGAAGGATCTGGGAACAGGAGTCAGAACAATCCAAAGGAAAAACAGGCTGTCCTGGGAGTTAGGACCATTTCTGAAAAGGTCAGTATGATGACAGTCCAGCATGCCAGTAAAGCACGGCCTCAAAAACGCGCTGAGGTGAAGATGGAACAACAGCAGCAAGGATCAGACAATCCAGAGAACCCAGATGAATTTCTGTTCATCACTAAGGAAGAAAGTAAATTTGAATTATTAGGGACCCAAGTTAAGGAACAGCAATCTAATTCAAAGGCAGAGGCCAAGAAGGATTGTAAAGATTCTCTGGGAAAGGACAGTCTTAGAGAGAGATGGAGAAAACACTTGAAGGGCCCCTTAACTCAGAAGTACATTGGAATTTCACAAGAATCTAAGAAAGAGGCAAACTTACAGTTCTGTACAGAAACAAAGCCATGTCAAGAAAATTCTGAACGGGACATCTCTGATTTCCTTGGGAAAAGCGGAACTACTGAGAGTGATGGAATCTTAAAACCTGAGGGTAGTTCTTGGAGTAGCATTTCTAGTTCTGCAGCCTTCTCTATCATTCCTAGGAGAGCTACAAAAGGAAGAAGAGGGAGCAGACGTTTTCAGGGTCATTTCCTACTCCCAAGAGAACAGATAAAACCAAAGCAAGAGACAAAGGGTGGGAGAAGCAGTGCTGACTTCACTGTTTTGGATTTGGAAGAGGAGGATGAGGAAGATGAGAATGAGAAAACCGATGATTCTATTGATGAGATTGTGGATGTTGTTTCTGGCTACCAGAGTGAGGAGGTTGATGTAGAAAAGGTGGTGAGCCCATTTTTGTTGTGACGGAAACCTCATGGATTTAAATGATTAGAGATAGTAGCTTTTCTAGAGTATCACTAATACCTAATATATTAATTTGGGTGCCTAAGTTTAGATCATTATTAAATGGCTAGGTTTTAGGCAACACTGTGTCTTGCTTGTTGCTATTATAAAGGTGGCTTGATCCTTTGGAGTATAGATGGTATAGAGTGCTTACCAAGGTGAATTTAAAAGACATATCTTTTAAGTCCCTGTAGTTTCTGTCACATTGTCTGTGATGTGGTTGACGCTTATCTGATAACAGATAAAATAAGAAACAATGAATGGGGGCATCTTAGAAATGGAAGAGAAGGAGTTTAGAGGGAAATTTTTTTCTAGGAGAAAAACGTCAAAGTACCTGGTACTTCAATATAATCTTGTCCAAAAGTTGCTTTGTATCTTCTAGTGTTAAGTATGTTATAGCTGTAATTTATATAGTCTAGACTTTGATCATTGTCCTTTACAATGTGACTTTTATTATAGTTTTATGTTTTAATTTAAGTTCTTTTCATTTTTTGAAAGGTTTTCTATTTAGGAGTCTATTAACCGAATTAAGTAACTGAGGGTCTGGCATGATATAGAGCAAGAAGTTACGTTTTTTCCTATAAAAGGGCCAGATGGTAAATATTTTACGCTTTACAGATTAAATGACTCCATTGCTGTGGTAGTATGGAAGCAACCACAGACATGAGAGTGAATGAATGTGGCTGTATTACAGTAAAACTACAAAATACGCTGTGGGCTCTGGTTTCCTGACCACTATCATAGACAGCTGCTTCAGGAAGCCCAAAAACTTAATGGTCAACTCTCTTCAGGATCAGATGATCGAAACCTTTGTACCAGTTATATTTCAGACTCTCTCTTGAGATATATTTAGTTCCTGTATCTACTGTTTTTCCTTGTTAATACCTAATTGCTTTATCAATTGCAACAAAAAGGTAGTGTTTTAAAACTAAAATAACTGAGTATGGTGGCACACTCTTTTGTTCCCATATCTCTTGAGTCAGAGACAGTAGGGTCTCTTGAATTTGAGGCTGACTTGGTCAGCCTTGAGTTCTTGTCTCAGAAACAGTCCCTGCAAAACAAACAAAACCAAAACAACCCTCTAAAACATTTTAATCTTGTGTTATATCTGTACTTCAGTAATTTGACTTACAAGGATATAGCTCTAAAATTGGATAATTTATATATGCATTTGCCTTAAACTTCTTCTGTAGGCTAATCTTTTTCAAGGATGTAAATCCAAGAATATGGAGTTTGTAAGGTTCTATTACAAATCTACTGTATTTTTACAGTCTCCTTTTTTGGTTAGTCTAAGTAAACATTGCATCAATAAACAAAAACAAAACAGTCCAACTTTAAAATTAGCAAGGACTGTAGCTATCAGTGGAATTAACTTTGCAGAGCCTGTAGAATGCCTTCATCTTACAGAGGCTCTTGCTTGGATATACTAATAATCCGACAAAAAAAGTTTACACTGACTTCTAAAAGAAAGCATGTGAATGATCTCTAAAGTATAAATTCTGTATCATATTTATATGCATGTACCATGTCAAAATTTTCTTGACACTACTAGACTTGTATTTGAATGGTATGAGGAAATAACTACTTTGTCTTCTATTTAGGTTATTGGATACTATTTACAAAGCCTGCAGTTAAAATCTGAAGTAGATGGATGTGGGGTGCAGGCCTATAATCATATCTGTGAGGAGGTAGAGGCAGGAGGATTGACTTGAGGCTATCCTCGACTACTTGTGTCATAAATCTATGAAATAGGCACATACCCTTCAGTTCAAGTATTATAAATCAAACCTACATTAGTAACTTTAGATTCTGTTCATTTTTGTACTGTAGGAGTGATTATAATATACATTGCCTAAATTTAACATACATTGCTTAAATTATACTTACGTTGAAGTGGGCACCATAATGATAGCTTGTATTTAGTGTCTGTTAGCCTTATGGAGCCTTTAATTTGGCGATGATTTTTCCAAAATTATAAATGTAAAAGTTTTAATAAGGTGATTGGGATACCTTATTTTGAATTATGCCTCTGAAGTGCAATGCAAATATATATAAAGATAATACGTTTTTAGTTTCTGGAGTAGTAAGTATTGCTTTTAAAGATGGACTTAAATGTCTGTCTCACATCATGCATATAAGTTTGTAAAAGAATTGGATGAGTTTCTGGGATAGGTGCTCAGTTTTACTCAGTTGCCTCTGTTCTGGTATTATAGGGAACTACACTTGGGATTACTTTTGAAAACTGAAGTTCTTTAAAAGCTCTTATTCTGTGGAGTTGTATCCCATTTCCATGTCTGTCTTATATTAATGTGTGTTGATTTATGGGCATTTGATCAGATATTAGTTGTGAAGCACCCCTTAAAACAGGATTTTATGGGTTTGGAGGGATGAGGGGTTCAGCATTTTTGATCTTAAGATTTTATTCAAAGCCTTAATGCATCACACATGAATGCTATCCTCTAGAAATAATATCAAAACATCAAATATAGCCTTATAGAGACTCCAGCTTAATGATAGCCGTTTAATATGCACCTATTACTTAACATGGTTGTTGATGTTAACTCTAATTGTGTTATCTTTCTGACATAATCTCTTTGTGTGATTATAAGTTCAGGTTAGGTAATTCTTTCTTTGGAACTAGTTGGTTTATTAAGGGAGCTTGCATTTGAAAATTTGAGGTATGTGTGTCTCCCAATACATTATTTACTGTTCTAATAATATATTTCAGAATAACTATGTAGACTATATTGAGGATGATGAGCAGGTGGATGTTGAGACTATAGAAGAGCTCTCAGAAGAAATTAACACTGCCTACAAGAAGACCACAACAACTCACACATACTCCTTCAAACAGCAGTAAGTCATACTTACCTTTGGGTTGTTGTTTGAAACCAGAGACGAAACCAAATACTTTATTTAAAAGCTCTTGGGAAAGACCCACTTCCATTATTTTCTTAGGGTTTATTGGTTTGTATTCTGATTTTTCTTTCCTCCTGGGTAGTTTAGATGAGCCATTGAAATAAGGAAGTAATTCACTTGCTTTGGCCTTTGCTAGCAGGTAGCATGTAAATATGAGTAACACACTTTAGAGACTGGTACACTTGTGTTAAAATACTAGTTTTTATGGTAGTTCCTGTGAGACAGAGGTTGAGGCAGGCAATCTCTTGAATTTGAGGCTAGACTGGACTATATAGTGAGTTCTAGACCAACCAGAGCTATACAGTGAGATCCTTTTTAAAATAATAAGTTAAAAAATGAAATACTGGTTTTGAAAGTTTATAGGTCTTTAACCTGGGACAAGTTTATAATTTCTTTGAACCAATATGCCCTCTGTTTAGAGTATAAGATAAAATAGCATACATATTTTCCATAATTTCTAATATGAGTTGATTACTCAACAAGTTAGTTGTTCTATATTTTAGTAATAAAGCGTTAAAATTACAAATTTAGTTATTGTACTAGATGAATAAATGAGATACAGGTATGAAATTCTACTTATGCCACTGATAAAAGACACAGGAGTGTGCTGTGGTATGTTATCTCACTATGTAGGAAGCTCTGTGGAATTGGGGATTGGCATGTAAGACAGACAGGAAGGAAAATCCAGCTTCTTTTGTCTTGTTTCCTAAAGCAGTCTCCAAGTGACTATCTTTACTCCAGAGCTGTTTTACAGGTTCCTTCAGTTACCTATTGCCTAAGGTGAATGCGTTTAAATCCCTTAAAACTTAATTATATTTACTAAATTCAATAGTGTTTCAGACAGCTAATTGGAAAGTTCTGCATTTTAAACCCAAGTTACTAAACAGCAACAAAGAAAAATGTAATCTTAAAAATAACTTTTTTAAAATGACCATTTTCAACAGTGACATTCCTTTCTGGGAATATAGTTTCATAGGCTATAAATGTTTAAAAAGAAATCATTGACAGTTTATATACTATTCTCTTTTTTTAATTTAAAGATTTATTTATTTCTTATGTATACAATGTTCTGCCTGCATGTATGTCTGCAGGTCAGACAGAAGAAGGCACCAGATCTCATTACAGATGGTTGTGAGCCACCATGTGGTTGCTGGGAGTTGAACGCAGGACCTATGGGAGAGCAACCAGTGCTCTTAACTGCTGAGCCATCTCTCCAGCTCCACATATACTATTCTTTCACTGTGGTTCATAAAATGGATTTTGATGTGCCTAACAATTCTTATATCTAAAAATGGTTTTGGGCTGCCTTGGTGGCTCATACCTGTACTGGAAAGGTTAAGATGAGAGGATCATTGCTAATTCCAGGCCAGCCAGGACTACATAGTGATACTTTTGAAATGATTGCAACCATGTGTGTATTTCTGTAATATAGCTGTCAAGCTGTGTAAAGCTTGAAGAAAATTATATTGGGACAATGAAGAATTCAGTACATAGATATGCCATGTTATTAGATTGGGATAATAAAGAGCCAAGAATAACTAACTACTATGCAAAGATCAAAAACTATTAAGGAACAGAAATTAAATTTAAAGACAGAAACAGAGATATCTTTGAGTTTGAGGCCAGATTGATCCACACATACCAAGTTCAGAACAGTCAGGACTTCATGATGAGACCCTGCCAATAAATAAACAGTGGATGAAAAACAGTAATTTGTATTTTAGTAACTATTTGGATAGTAGGGAGAAAATGTAATATTGAATAAATTGTGGCCATCTAGTATACCTTGGAGAAAAGAAATGGTTGTAATTTAGGAACTTTGGGATGGTGTAGTTTCATAAAGGTGTGAAATAGATTGATGTTAATGGATTTCAGTGAAACATTAAAACTACTTTCTTTATCTAGGTGTCATAGCCATATCTCTACAGATGAAAAAGCTTCTGAAAAGAGTCGAAAGGTATTTAGAATGTATTTAATATAATTGTTTAATAAAATTGGTAACATTTGTTTTATGATTAAAACATAAGATCTGTTAGTTTATTTTAAGGACTTTTAATTTATTAAAATTAACTTGGCCCTTCTACAAAATTATGCTACCTGCTCTTTTCCTTTCTTAATTCTACTCCTCTCAGAGGATAGAATAAATTTGGAGGAGTTAAATGAATATAGTTTATGAAAATCTGTTTATTTGAAAAAAAAGTATGTTAAGTAAAATAATAGATTTAAAAATTAAGACATTTTTAACCCAAGAGTAAAATATGGAAGATTTACTATCAATCCCCACCCCCACTCCTCCCAGAGACAGGGCTTCTCTGTGTATCTCTAGCTGTCTGGAAACTTACTTGGTAGACTCAGCTGGCATTGAACTCACAGGGGTCCTCCTCTCTCTCCTGAGTGCTGGGATTAAAAGGAATGCTACCACACCTGGCTTGATACCAATTTTAAAAACATGTTCAAAAGGACGCATAGCAAGAAAGATACAGATATTAATAGCGTTTTGAAAGCAAAGGGACAAGATGTGTTATGCATGTTGCTCAAGATGAATAGAAAAATTAGAGTTAGAAACTATTTAGAGAGTGTTGAGATACACAAGAGTAATGTGAACAATCCTTTTTTATTTTTGAACAAAATCCTTTTATGCATAGGAAAAAGTCAAAAATCATTGGCAACAGCAAAAATAAGCTTATATTATTACTTAAGAATCAAAAGAAGCCACACATAAACATGTGACACATTGTCATTCCTGAGGATCCTGCTAGAGGTGAAGGGCGTATATCCAATATACTTGGCATGTACTTACAACTTTATATATTGTCGGTAATTCTTTCTAAAAAATACATTTTAGGACTGATGAGTTGGCTCAGCAGTTAATAGCATGTACTGTTTCCAGAGGATTCAAGTTGGGGTTCTAGTACCCATGTCAGGCTTGGAACCACTTATAACTCCAACTCAGTGGGGATCTGATGATTCTGGCCCCTGCTGGCACCTGTACTCAAGCCCATGCAAAGACATAAACATATATGTGTCCATAATTTAAAAAAAAATAAATCTCAAAAAACTAATTTAAGCCAGGTAGTGGTGGTACATGCCTTTAATCCTGGCACTTGGAAGGCAGAGGCAGGCACAAGTTCAGTCTGGTCTATAGATCGAGTTCCAGGACAGCTAGAGCTACACAGAGAAGCCCTGCCTCGAAAAACAATAAATAAATAAATAAATGAGGAAATTTAAAATTGAAATAGAATAAATAAAACAAATGAGACCTTAGTGTATGCTGAGAATCAAGAAAGACCTCCCTGAAAAAAAATGTGTGGTGGTAACATTGATTGGGAGGAACCAGGGATAAAGAATCCACACCACTCAAAAGCCTGAGAAATTTAGGCAAGGAGGTGTGGTGTTGGGTAATGTGTTTGAAGAATTTCTCACAGTTAGAAATGACCAAAGGAGCTGGTGAGATGGCTCAGCCCCAAGCCTGATGATCTGAGTTTAGCCCCAGGATCGATGATTTGGAAGGAGAGAACTGATTCCGAAAGCTGTCTTCCGATTTCCGCATATGAAGTATGTCATCTGCTTGCCCTTAGCACCACAATTAAGTATAAATATTTTTCTTTTTTTAAGAAAGGGCTGGATAGAAAGTTTATTTAGTAGAGAGTGGAAAGAGTTATGTGGTGGTGCACACCTTTAATCTCAGCACTCAGGAGGCAGAGGCAGGCAGATCTCTGAGTTCGTGGCAGCTTGGTCTACAGAGTTGAGTTCCAGGACAGCGAGGGCTACACAGAGAAAAACAAAAATAAGAGAATGGCAATTGTTCTTTCCCCAAATTGTGAAAGCTCTTTTGTGTATGTGCAGGGGTGCTGTACTTGCCAGATATGGAGGCCAGAGGTTGATATCAAGTGTCTCTTCTATGTCCTCCACCTCTCTTTTGAGATAAGGTCTCTCATAAAAACTGGAATTCACTCTTGGAGCTAGGCTAGGTGACTGACTGTAAGCCCCAAATCTACCTGTCTCCACTTGTCCAATGCTAGGCGGGGCTATAGAGGCACACACTCAACTGCCTAGCTTTTCTGTGGATGCTGGAGATGTCAACTCAGGTCCTCATGCTTGCACAGCAAGCACCCTACCCACTGAGCCATTTCTATAGTTGCCCTAAAATATTTTATTTCTCTGGTGGTGGCACAAGCCTTTTATCCCAGCACTTGGGAGACAGAGGCAGGCATCTCTGTGAGTTTGAAATACCCTGGTCTACAAAGTGAGTTCCACAACAGTCAGGATTATTACATAGAGGATATATATATATATATATCTTAGGATATATATATATATATACACACACACACACACACAAGATTGTGATTTTTTTGTTATGTTCTGAAAACTAATTTTAATGATGATAAATTATATAAATAAGCTTTTCTAGGTCTTTCCTTCCTAACTCCCAGTGCTTCCTCCTCATTTGAGAATCACCAAAACTTGAACTGGGACGCAATATGATTATGTTAATATATATTAGAATTCATACTGTTGGTGTTGTTAAAGAGATTTAGAGAAATGATAGGTTGGTAAAATGAACAACTGAGAGGACATTATAACAATTCAGACAGAAAGTGTATCTGAGATAGAAGTGTATCATTTGGGATGGAGGAAGAGGGCAAGTACATGTAAGGAAACAATGTTTTTGGACAGGTTCCTTTAATTTCTCCAAAATTGAAAGATGATTGCTGGAGTGATAAACCCCAAAAAGAAACAGAAGCCTTTGCATATTACCGCCGGACACATACTGCCAATGAGCGACGGCGGCGTGGTGAAATGAGGGATCTCTTTGAAAAATTAAAGATTACATTGGGATTACTTCATTCTTCCAAAGTTTCCAAAAGTCTCATTCTTACTCGGGTAAGTATTCTGTAAATAACACATGTAAACGCACACTCAACTAAGAGAGTCATACGGATATTATGATAAAGGAAATCCATTGTCACCTGAAGGGGATAAAAACGAGTCACTTGTACTTAAGAATTTAGTGACACTAGTGGCTGGTCCTGGTGGCTCATATCTAGGATGCCAACATTGGAGAAGCCGAACAATAAGATTGCCTTCAGTTTAAGGTCATCCTGAGCTACAAAGTGATGCTGTGTCAAAAGCAGGGCCAGTAAATTAGCAATAAATACTTCGGGGGGGAAAATCTTTATGTTAAATGAGAATAACTTTACACTGAATGTTGTTCTTTTGTGTCTGAAGGCAGGAGAGCAGGGGAGATTTGTGGGTGTGTGGTGTGTAAGCACACGAGTCTATCGATACATGTTCCCATGAGTATGTATGCAGAGATGAGAGCAAGCTGTTGGGTGTTTGCCTTTATCACTTTCTTTTTTATTACTTTAAGATAGGGTCTCTCATAGATCTGGAAGCTTGCCTTTGTGGCTAGCCCGGGTGGCCATTGAGCTTTTGGGATCTGCCTGTCTCATCTCGATGTTAGAGTTACAGGTTTGTGTAGCCATGCTTAGTTTTTTTTCATGAGTGCTCTGGATTCAAACTTAGGTCCTCGTGCTTGTAAGTACTATTATTGTTACCCAATGAGCCATCTGCCTAACCACAAATGTTTTAAGTTTTTAAAGTCAGAATCTGAGCACTGGGAGGATAGCTCAGTTGACAGAGTGCTCACCTTGCAAGCATGAAGACCTGAGTTCTAGAACTCCAGAAGCTACATTTAAAAATAATGCTGGGTGGAGCTAGAAAGATGACCCAGAGGTTAAAGGCACTTGCTGTTGTACTTGAGGACCCCAGTTCAGTTCTCAGCATTGTTGTTGGGCGTCTCTCAACCACTTGTAACTCAAAGGAATCCAACACTCTCTCTGTCCTCTGACAGCACATCCACACATGTGATAGACACACACATGGACAAATAAAATAGAAAAAAACTACAGAAAAACTAGATGTGGTGGCACATGCTTTTAATGTCAGCTTTGGGTGGGTAGAAATAGATTCCGGGCTCACTGGCCAGCCGGCTTAGCCTACTTGGTGAACTCCAGCCTGTAAGGGACCTTGTCAAAAAAAAAAATAGACAGCACTATCAAATCAGAAATTCTTAAGTCTGTGTGCGAGTGTCTTTATATTATTCCCCATATCATTTAGAACAGTTTATCATAGTATAAAATGCATAGCAGAAAAGTATTAGCACACACCATTTTTTGGGTAGGAATTGAACACAAAATTTCATGCATGTAGTTAGTCCTTTACCAACTAACTACAGCCATAATTCTTAACATACTTCTTAGTAGTTAACAATCATTTAAAAAGAAAATGAAATTCTCAAGTTAGCAGAAGTTTTAGCTCTGAGCATAAATCATGTAAGTTAATACCGTTTCATGACTTTTAATAAGTAGAAGCTGGGGAAGTATATATCTAGCATTCATATTCATCTCTTGAAATGAAACAGATTGTATAAGCATTATTTTAAAATTTGGTTAAAATCTAAGCACAAAATGAATGTTTTATATCTCCTTGCAGTAGTTGAAGGCCTGTTTACCACTCAATGATGATCTTAGAAATAATCATTATCTACATTCCCTAAAAATATAGGCTAGAAAACAATTTAACAAATAATGTTGGGTTGGTGATAGAGCCTGGAGTGTAGAACCTTGGCCTAGCATGTACAGGACCCTAAGTTTCTATTTCCAGTACCACAGTCAGTGACTTGGTCCATTAACCAGTTTCTGAAACATCAGTAGTTGTTTATAGTGGTCTCTAAAATACTAGCTTAAAATACTTCGATTAAAGAAATTATGTAGGTTTCCTGTACTTTTAGGAGTTAGTGCTCCATTGACATACTGTTTCTATTTTAGGCATTCAGTGAAATTCAAGGGTTAACAGACCAGGCAGATAAATTGATAGGACAGAAAAATCTGCTGAGTCGAAAACGAAATATTTTAATACGGAAGGTATCATCTCTTTCAGGTAAGCTTTGTAAATGTGGGAAAGAGCATAATAAACAGCTTTAGCAAGGAGAAATGCTCACTGGGTCTTTCAGAGTCTGTTTAGATTAAGGATTGGCATCCCGGGTTTGTAGCAGAGTTACCTTTGAGTGGGTTATATCTTCTGAATTGTATTCACTCTTGCCTTCTGTAGTTTTGGGGAATATAGTTAAATCAACTAGATTTCAGCTAATTATTTCTCATTATTATGTGGGGTCATGCAGAGAGTGATACTTTATTCCTTATCAACCTGTAGGTAAGACAGAAGAAGTGGTCCTGAAGAAGCTAGAGTATATTTATGCAAAACAACAAGCACTAGAGGCACAAAAAAGAAAGAAGAAGATGGGATCAGATGAGTTTGGTGTGTCTCCTAGAATCAGCAAACAGCTGGAGGGATCTTCTACATCATCTGTAGATCTTGGACAGATGTTCATAAATAACAGGAGGGGGAAACCTTTGATTCTTTCCAGAAAAAGAGATCAGGCTACAGGTAAGAGGGATGGATATCTTTGTTTTCCTCAATGTAGATATACATAAATTTATTTTAGTGGACTGAACGTCTTCTCTTGCCTATAGTCCTAATTAATTTATTTTAGTGGACTGAACGTCGTCTCTTGCCTATAGTCCTAATTAATTGAATTGGGATGAGTTTTAAGAAAAAGAACTATAGCTGGGTGGTAGTGGTGCACACCTTTAATCCCAGCACTCAGTAGGCAGAGGCAGGCAGATGATCTGTGAGTTCGAGGCCAGCCTGGTCTACAGAATGAGTTCCAGGACAGCCAAGGCTATATGGAAAGATCCTGTCTTGAAAACAAGCAAAAAANNNAAAACAAACAAAAAGCCAAACGTATTAAAAAAAAACAACTCTTAAGTTGTAAATTTCAATTTTTTTACATATAATAACTATAAGACATTAGTATTCTAATGTATGAGTTCTGGTTCTGATAGCAGTGTCTACAGTACATGTTTCTAGTAAATACGTAGCTGTTTGTGTATGTGAACACTTGATTTTCTTGAATTTACTATGGGTTAAATAAATTGGAACTTTTAAAAACTTTTTTTTGTTTGTTTGTTTAAGTTGGACATGATAGTATGTACCTATAGTCTCAGCTACCTGGGAAGCTAACACAGGCAGGTTGCTTAAGGCTCAGAATTGATGTCAGCCTAGGTAACAGTGAGACTTTTTTTTTAAAGGAATAATTTAATTTCTTTGAACTAGTCCATTATTTATCGTCTCTCTTAAAGAACAAAGGAACCTGACTTTAATTTCTTTCTTACCTTGATTTTGGAAGTGGTTCACTGTTATTTGCTGGTGTCTTAGAGGAGGAGTTTTCTCGTTTACTCTTAAGATAGCTTGATATATGGACCAGAAAAATCTGACTTCTAGCCGGGCAGTGGTGGTGCACACCTTTAATCCCAGCACTCGGGAGGCAGAGGCAGGCAGATGTCTGTGAGTTTGAGGCCAGCCTGGTTTACAAGAGCTAGATCCAGGACAGGATCCAAAGCTACAGAGAAACCCTGTCTTGGGTGGCGGGGGTAATAAATAAATTCTGTCGTCTATTGATCCAGGTGGGTTCTAAAATAAGAATTAATTTTAACATTACAGAGTGAAATAATAGTGTTTTAAGAAAAGAGTTAATTGACCAGTTACCTGAATTCACAGATGGAAAGACACTAACTATGGCCTAGAAACTTGAATGACTTTTATAGGAGTATATAGAACAGGAAACCTGTGAATAGGCTTGTGTTCACCTTCATTTAAGCTCTCATTGCATCTTTGAAGTCAGGGTTTACGGCTGCCTCTCTCTGGAGGATTCCAGCATTAATTGAAAGTTTGTTTTATTAATTTTTCATTTTCTTTGCAGAAAATGCCTTGACTTCTAACACTTCACACTCCTCTGCCAACCTGGTGATGACTCCACAAGGACAATTGCTTACCCTAAAAGGCCCTCTATTCTCAGGACCAGTGGTAGCTGTTTCTTCTGCTCTCTTAGATGCTGATCTAAAGCCTCAAGTTGCAAGTAGTACTATGGCTCAGTCAGGTATGTGGTAGTATCCTCTGTGGTTAGGAAAAAAAGATCCATGGTATCTCAGTGATAGGAAACCTTTGGATCTCTTCTCTAGTGATCTAGAGTTGGTCTGTTGGCATTTGCCTTGGTAAGAAATCTTCTAGCTTGATGGGAAGTTTTATTTTCACCTGGGATTTTAAATTTTTTTGTGAACTCTAGTGAAACTTTTAGCAGGGGAAGAATTAAAACGATGTCAAATGGATTGATGATGTTGGCAGGGCCAATATTTATGTTTTTGGTATTGATCATTCGTTGTTTTGTGTTGTACTCAGAAAGGGTGTACTCCCTTGGTACCAGTCCAATGCTTGTTTTGAGTACCACCCTTTTCGCAGCAAAGACTAAAGTATTTTTTGGTGGCTTGGGTTCCCAGCACTCAGACCTCCTTAAGAAAGGGTATTCTCATCACTCTTAAAACTGGAGTGATTTTGTTGCCATTACAACAACAGTTGCTTGTCTCTGCTGCCAATTCTACTCTGGAGAACTCCCTTTCCTCTCACTATGCTGATCCTAGACTTCCATTTTCTCTTCTAACTAGCAGTTAATTGGGTTAACAAAATTAAGGTGAATTTCTACCTTGGGGCAAGAATTAGCTTGACAGGCTGGACTTTTGATGGTGGCCTTGTGCCTATAATTCCAGCACTCAGGAAACTAGGGCAAGATTTTTGTGAATTGGAGGCCCGCCCTGGACTACATAGGAAAATTCTAAGTCTGTCTAAATTTAGGGCTGGGAATGTAGTTTAGTGATAGAACACTTGCCTAGTATAGGCAAAGCCCTGGGTTCTATAATTAAATGGAGCTATTACTAGTAATGAAATATCTTAGTGTCTTGCCTAGATTTTACTTGAGTTACTCTTTCATCCATCTTTCTGATAAAAGTGGACTGATGAATTCAGGTAGAATGACTTGGGAAAGAGAGGAAGAGATAGAAATTCTCATTACTATAAATCTAATGAATTCTGTCTTTAATTTTTAATTTTCAGAGAATGATGACTTATTTATGATGCCACGAATTGTTAATGTGACATCATTGGCTGCAGAGGAAGAGTTAGTAGATGTGGGTGGCAGCAAATACCCTCATGAAGTTCCTGATGGCAAGCCACTTGACCACCTGAGAGACATTGTTGGGAATGAAGCTAGCTCCTTAGTAGATACAGATAGAATCTCTTCCAGAGGAAACCATAGAGATGGCAGAATGGCCCGGGCTCCAACACAAGTGTTTTTGGCAAATAAGGATTCTGGGTTTCCACATGTAGTTGATGTTTCCAATATGCAGGCAGCACAGGAGTTTGTACCTAAAAAGATTTCTGGTGATATGAGAGGACATCAGTATAAATGGAAAGAGTGTGAATTGAGAGGAGAGAGACTGAAGTCAAAGGAATCCCAGTTTCATAAATTAAAGATGAAGGAGCTCAAGGACTCAAGCATTGAGATGGAACTGAGGAAAGTAGCTTCAGCTATTGAGGATGCAGCCCTTGATCCCAGTGAGCTGCTGACTAACGTGGAAGATGAGGATGACACTGATGAGACACTGACTTCACTGCTCAATGAAATTGCCTTTCTTAATCAGCAACTAAATGATGACTCTGGCCTGGCTGAAATACCTGATTCTATGGATTCAGAATTTCCAGAGGATGCTCAACGAGCTTTTATCAATAAACTTGCTCCTGGGAACAGATCAACTTTCCAAGTTGGACACTTGGGAACAGGTTTGAAAGAGTTGCCTGATGTCCAAGAGGAGAGTGAATCCATCAGCCCCCTCCTGTTGCACTTGGAAGATGATGACTTTTCTGAGAATGAAAAACAACTTGGGGACACAGCATCTGAGCCAGATGTCCTTAAGATTGTTATCAACTCTGAGATAAAGGATTCTCTTGTTCCCCATAGGAAATCTAGTGATGGAGGGAAGAGTACTTCTGGTCTCCCTACAGAGCCTGAAGGTGTATCCTCACCTCCCATCCTACACATGAAGACTGGTCCAGAGAACAGCAACACAGATACTTTGTGGAGGCCTATGCCAAAATTGGCCCCTTTGGGTTTAAAAGCAGCTAATCCTCCCGGTGACACAGATGGTCAAAGTCTCAAGGTGATGCCTTCCTTGGCACCTATAGCTGCCAAAGTTGGACATAAAATGAACTTAACAGGGAATGACCAGGAAGGCCGAGAGAACAAGGTGATGCCTACATTGGCACCTGTTGTGGCTAAATTAGGCAGCTCTGGGTTTCCATCAAGTTCTTCAGGGAAATGAACTCATTCATCCTCATGCAGAAGCCAGGCTATGAGGGGGAATTGAATTTTACCTCCTTTCTCTGCAGGCATCTGTTTGTTTGTCTTATGGAACTATAATCTTTGACTTTGATTATGTGTGGATATTGATGGAGAAAGGGGGGGTTAGGGTGCTGGTCCTGGTGTTTGAAATTCTGATCATGTTAAAAATGTTACCTCACTTGTGGTGCTGGGTCCCCCATCTTCTCTAAGAAGGTGCGATCCCTCTTGCCCAAGGAATTCATAACAAGAATCTGGCTCCATCAAGTACCCTATTTTTTTCCCCTGAGAAAATGCTTCAGACTTGGAATTACTATGAACTAAACTGTAAGTGATAATTATTAGCTCTAAATTCTGAGAATTGTGATATAGTTGTATAAAAGGAGCTAGGGAGAATTTTTAGTTATTCTTTCAACAATAGGGCATGATAGTGCACCCTTGTAATTCCACCACTAGAAGACTAAAGCAAGAGAATTGCAAGTTTGTATCTGTCCTGGGCTATAAAGGACCCCCCTACACACACACACACACACATCACAGATGGGGGAGGGAAGAATTATGCTAGGTAGGATGGATACTATGGAATACCAAAGTGAAGGGTTTTTGTCATTCAACAGACTGTTTCATATCCTAAATAGCTGTTCCCTTACCCTTTCAGTAAAAATTATAAACTTTAAGCTTTCTAGTAAAGTAGGAATATACTTTTAACTTTTACTATTAATGTACTTATTTTGAGAGGCATAAAAAGAGATACTTCTTGCTGTCTTTTGTGGTATTGAAAGATCCATTCATGATGCCAGGGGTTTCTACCCATTATTAGTTTTTTGAAGGTAGACATAGAGTCAGTCGTTCCCTTTCCAAAATCATTGCCACTCCAGTAACAGCTAAAATGAAAAGCAGTTTCTCCCCAGACCAGAGGCCATAGCCAAAATAAAAATTTGTGAGGCTGGATATTTCCCAAATGGAACCAGCCTGTAGGTGCTTGAAGGTTTTGCTCACTGTCACCTGCACAGGATGTGACAAGAAAGGCGAGTCACAGTGGTTCTTTACCAGGGACGCAAGGCAGTGTTTGAGTCACAAGATATATTTTTATCTGCTGCCATGGCATCAGTGATCTGTAGAGCTTTTTCACTCAGTAACTGTCAGAATGTGAAGGACTGACAACCTGTAAAGATGAAGATATTTATATTTTTGTATAGTTGTTTTCATAGATTTCTCAAGGGATGAAGTTTTCAACCTAGAAGAGATTTGTATTGAGTATAGAAATGTTTCCTATCTAGTTTGTAAATAATCATGGTGCATTTGAGGGGTCTCTTGGAAGCTCCTGGGGCAAGAATCACTGTTCTGGAAATGTATAGACTGAGATTTAGCTGCTGCATTTTGCCTTTCTTAAATAATTATATTTTGGAATGTAACCCGTTCTGTCTTCAATGACAGGATTTGCTTGTGTTGTAAAACACTTTAACACAAGTGCTTCCGGTGCCTGGGCCGTGCCTGGGTAATTCTATTTCTTTTACATCCTTGCCTTCTTTATCTGAAGTCCCACTCAGAGTATCTTCAGACCTAGGTTGTGAGACCAACTTTGGAATGAATCTAGCCAGTGAATGATTACTTCCATGTTTGATTCCCTTTTTAGATTAACTCTGATAATCATCAGATTGAAATGATAAAATATCTTCCACTGCAAAATGCAGTGGTAGTAAATTCTTCATTGGTTTTGTGCTGCTTGCCTTCCTGGACAGCTCATCAGCACTTAACCGTCCCTGTTTACTACAAAAACCTGACATAGTAAAAACAGTATTTCACAGCTTCTCCTTTGTCCTTTCTGTCCTTTACCCAGCTGACTTCATCCAATGCCTTAGCCAAGGAGTGCAGCCCCTGTCACCCTTGCTTCCAGCTGTCCTCAGAGACCTAGTTCTTTAGCCCGGGTATGGCAGTTTCCACTGGTTTTATTGCCTGTATCTTTCCCATGTTTCCTTCTGGCTTTAGAGAGTCAGACAAGAAGCAGTAAGGGAGTGAATGAATAATCCTCAGGAAAAGAAGGACCATGTTAGCTTCTAACACTTGTTTCTTTTCTCTCTTTTTTTTTCTTTTTTTATAATTTGAAAAAAAATAGGCAAAACAGGTCAGAGTTTATTCTTGATTGGATGATACTTGGCTGCGTTTATGAGAGATGTAGAAAGTTAGAAATGAAGTTTGGTTCTAGGTGTTCAGGGAAAGCTGCAGATGGTATTACAAACTCCCAAGATGCATTGTTCTTAAGACAGATTTAGGAGCTATCAGGGCTATTTGAGGAGGGCTTAGTCTTCAGAACAATCTTGTAGTCTTGACAGAAATCCAAAATCTCCCCCAAACTCCTACCCTTTGCATTAGGGTAACCTTACATTAGGAGAAACTGGTCTATGAAAATTACATGTATGATTGTGAAAGGTGAAGTTAGTGAAAACATTGGAGGAACCTGAAAAAAAGCTCCCATCCTAGCTAAGCATGATCTCAGTAGACCAATCACTCGCCTTTTTATACACCTGTAAATAAATGGAATGTTTTTAAGAATATAATTATGTCAGATTTAGCATTTTCTTTTATATATTAAATATATATCTTTCATTTCTGCTTTTGAAAGTGATTATTTTTTTAGAAATAACAGGCTTGGCAGTTGAAAGGAAAGATATGTGAACCCAAAATAAACCAGTTATACTAATTAAATCAGAACTTGGTGTTGGGAGGTTTATGCCCGAATGGAGAATTCAGTGTCCTCAGATATATTTGAGAGAGGATGCCATTGGAAGATCTTTTTAGAAGCTTCTTGTCCTTAAAGCTTTTTATGTGCCATTTGGGAAGACCTTTGGTGGTGTAGTCCTTGTAGCATGTCTTATTGGGGACTTCAAAATTATGTACAATCTTAGGACAAATATTTACCATTCTTTAGTAAAAGCTAGTTTCAGCGTTGCCTTGGGTGAGCAACAGGGCATAAGCACAATCTTCGTGGCTAGGGACAATAGTGTTCTTTTGAAATTTGTATATGTTCTTTTAAAATATGTATTCATGTGTGCCATGATGCACATGTGAAAATCAATGGACAGCTTTGTGGATTCACTTCTCTCCTACCAGGGATCAAACTCAGCTTGTCAAGCATTCACAGCAAAGACTTAAACTCACTGAGCCATCATGATAGTCTAATAGATGTTCTTAAGACAAGGTGTTAAGGGGTTTCATAATATTACAAAGTGTTCTTATGGGAGTCTTAAACATTAAACTGTTGCTATTAAGATATTAACAGATCAAATTTAGTTACATAAACTTCATAGAAGTGTTTACTTTTGTACTTTTATAAGTGCAGTTGGTTTTTGTTCCCACTACATTATGGATGAAAATAGTAGGCCTTTTTTTGTTTTTTTTTTTTTGTTGTTGTTTGTTTGTTTGTTTTTGAGAGGGTCTCACTATACAACCCTGACTGGCCTGGAGATCAAGCTGGTATCAAACAGAGATTCAGCTGTCTCTGCCCTCTGGAATTGAAGACATGTGCCATCACACACATCTTTATACATTATTTTTGGCAAAGTTTCATACATTTTCCCTGACTATAGTAGTTATTTATAGTGAAATTGTGTGATCCGTGTGCCTTGGACAAGTCTGCAAAATAGTGATATCTTTGTCTCTTCCAGAATTAAGCTGTGGATAGTGTAGGCAGCTCATTTTCAGGAACTTCAGGTTTATCCCTTCATTTCATGGAGAATTGCTGGTATTCAAGGAATCAATAAAATTGAATAGAATTGTTGAAGAAAGTGCTATAAGGATCTTTTGATAGCCCCATGTTGTATCATTGCTAATTAAAACTCAAATCCACATGGGCTAGGAAAAGTGCTTCCCTCCCAAGTATGAGTTGAATTCTTAGAACCCAAGTAAAAGTGCCAGGTGTGTAATCCCAGTACTGGGAAGGTGGAGACACAGGGATCCCTGGGGTTCTCTGGCCAGCCAGACTAGCCAAATTGATGAACTCCAGACCAGTCAGAGACCCTGTCCCAAAAGTTTGGTGGCATTCATGACGATAGTACTAGAGGTGGTTCTCTGGTCTCCGTGCTCAACATACAAATGCAGATGTACCTGCTTGCAAAAACAAATTTACATATACATGAATGAATTAGTACATAGAAAATTAAAGCTAGGGCTGGTGAGATGGCTTGTTGGGTGGAGATACTTGCATTCAACCCTGGTGACCTGAGTTCAGTCTCCAGAAGGAGAAAATCAGCTTCTATCATGAACTTACACCATGGTATGTGCAAACCCCTCAACGTAGAAATAACCAACAAAACCATTTTATAGTCTGTTGTATGTAGTTTAGGCCATCCAGGACTGCGTAGTTAAACCCTGCCTTCAAAAAAGAGACTTGGTACATCCCTTTAATCTCAGGACTTGGGAGATCAGAGAGGCAGGTGAGTTCAAGGCTGGCCTAGTCTATATAGTGAGTTTCAGGCTAGCCAGAGATAACATAGTGAGGCTAAGATAGGTAGAATTATTGCCTGTAGATGAAGAAAGTGAGTTATATATATTGGAAATAAAAACACAATTTTAAAATCTATAATATTAGTATATTTAAAACTGGTTTACAGAGACAGTTTTAGGCAACAGTGATAGATGTGGGGTTAGGAGGCTAAACCATAACAAGGTGGAAATTTGAGACAAATGTAAAATATTCTATCATTGTAGACTGCTCATAAGATAGCACCATCACCAGTGGGAAAGCAGCTTTGGAAACTGACTTGAAAGCTATTTTCTTTACATCTGCATTCATTGGTCTCCGCTTTCTCACAGTGCCTTGAATGTAAAGGTGCTCAATAAATATTTGAATTGATGAGCAAATATTTATTCTAGCATGTTAATTTCCTAGGACCTCTGCATCTTATTTGCCTAGGATGAGTTCTAAAATCTAATAATTTTAAGCAAGACTACTATTTAAGAGTTTCAGGCTGGAGAGATGGCTCAGCAGTTAAAAGCACACTGGTTGCTCTTCCAGTGGTCCTGAGTTCAATTCACAACCACATGGTGGCTCAGAATCATCTGTAATGAGATCTGGTGCCCTCTTCTGATCTGCAGGCATACATGCAGACAGAACACTGTACATAATAAATCAGAATCACTAAATAGTATTTTCAACATCTGGAGATCTTGAACACCATGTATATTTGCTTTGGACATGCACAACCAGCATGTCCATGGAGGTCAGCTGAGTCTTGGAGAGAGGAGGATGACATTTGTAAAGGGAGTCGCTTCTCTTCACTCGTACATGAAAGAGAACACTTTCAACCTGTTGCCATACTAGCATCTCAAAGGAGCATGATACTTAGACGGCTTGCTTAGATTGGGAAGAATTTTAAAAGTTATTTTTAACCTTAGCCTGAAAATACACAATTTCAATAGTTATAATCCCTCATGTTTTCTGTTTTTCAACTGAGTATCATCTTTAGACAAGGAAAGCAATCACTTAGATTTGCCCATGCAGTTCAGATCAAATGAGAGTAATGGTGTTTGTGTGTCTCTCTATGGAGCTAAAGTAGTTTTGGGTGAGAAATTACACTTTGTAAACCCATTCACTAGCATTGAAAGAGAAGTGAGAATACCTATTAGTAAATAGAAATTTGCCTAAAGATGTGTGCGGCAAAGATAACCAGGTTCTGTAGCAACTAAATGAAAACATTAGGTGGCGCCCTTTATTAGTGTTACAGCAGGTCAAATCACAAATTATTAATAGTGCCGAGTTAAAGAGTCCGTTGTTTCTATAGTTACATGATCACTCCTGTCTTCCGGTTTAGACAATTAATTTGGAAGTCCCGTAGGCCTCTGGTTACTATTGCCAGTTGGTAGCATCCTTGATGCCTGTATCAACGGGTGAGATTTATACGTTTGCTTTTAATACATAGCTATATAGAACACAGGTATCTTCCTGTTTGAACATTGATTGTTCAAGTACCGCTAAACACTGATATTAGGGATCCTTTCCCCTTGCAAACCTACCATCTCCAGGAATTCAGAGCCTGGAATAGGAGAGACACATCAGTGTATACTGTTAGGTACAGGTCTTTGGCGATGTCCTTTTTAGAAAGCATTTCTCTTTTCTGCCTTTCTCTCTTTATCCCCCCAGTGTCTCCCTCCCTCCCTCCCTCCTTCCTTCGTTTCTTTTTGGTTTTTTGAGACAGGGTTCCTCTGTGTAGTTTAGGAGCCTGTTATGTAGACCAGGCTGGCTCAGAACTCAAAGAGATCCGCCTGCTTCTGCCTCTGGAGTGCTGGGATTAAAGTCAGACGTCACCACTGTCCCGCGGCAATTCCTTTTTTTTAAAAAAAAATGTATTTGGAGGGGCCGTGTGCACTCCTTTAATCCCAGCACTCGGGAGGCAGAGGCATGCCTGGTCTACAAAAGCTAGTTCCAGGTCAGGCTCCAAAGCTACAGAGAAACCGTGTCTCGAAAAGAAGAAAAAAATTATATATATGGGTGGGTGTTTTGCCTACTCTTGTCTATGCATTCATGTGACTGGTGCCTATAGAGGAGAGGCCAGGAGAGGGCGACAAATCCCCTGGAATGGTTGTGAGGTGCCACGAGGGTGCTGGTAATTAAACCTGAATCTTCTGGAAAAGAAACCAGTGGTCTTAATCTCTGACCCATCTCATCTGTCCAGTGCCCCCCGCCCCAGGTAATTTCTTGAAGTAGTTACTAGATGGGACATTCTAAAACTTCTAAAATTAAACCGACTTACATATCTATGAAGCATGAGTGTGATGGTATTTCTCCTATATCCATGAACTAGGAAAAACAAAAAAACCCGATAGCAAGTTTCATATCGGTAAGTGTCAGCCCTAGGGGTATTTGCAAAGAAAAGATCTGTAGTAGCAAAATACTGTTAACGCTGTGGATAAAAGAAATGATGGAAGGTATCATGGGTGAATTCATTTACTTTCTCTGTTCGCAGTTCTAAGTTCTAAGGCTTAATAGTTCTAAGGCTCTATTGTGGGCGTGAAGCTTCCATCATTAACAGGTTGTTCAGTTCTAAAATATGTGAATTGAGTTACTCCACTTGCGTCATTGTGTTACTCTGGCCGTAATCACAAACCATTCCAACCGTGTTAAATCCCAGCAGTTGGGGTGGAAAGGACTTCTTTTGGCTGCATCACAGCTTTTCTTTCTTCATTTCTTTTTTTTTTTTTACGAGTTAGGAATTAAATTTCATCGGTGGTCTCAGGCCTACCAAATATCAACCTTAGGCCTGGGGGCGTGGTTATCGTCTTGGGAATCTGGGAAGTTTTCGGGGGGACCAGACCTGATAATACCGTAAAAGGCCTGGTTCTCTTAATTATAAAGCTATGTTATGTTGACCTTACTATAAGAGCGGTACCCACAATTATACTGTGCAGAATCCCGAGCCCTCCGCTTCCACAGTTCATTTCTTGGCTCCGTCCCACAGGCGTCGATCGCCCAATCAGGAACTGATCTTCTGCAGACCGCACCCCCTTCCCTAGGCTCCGCCTCCCGGCGCCGCTCGTCCCAGGCTCTAGATCGCGTTTTGAGCCGCTGGTGCCACCATAGCCGCTACTGCTGCGGCTGCTGCGGCGGACCTGAAGCCGTCGAGCGCGATGCCCGAGGGCGCTGTGAGCTGGGCCTGAGCGAACGGGGGCGCTGACGAGTATTGTGGGCTTTTGAAGCGGGTGGTGGGTGTCGGGGAATTGGAAGCGAGCTCCCAAGGCCAAGGTGGGGGAGGGAGGCTCCCGTAGCAGATCGGGTGAGCACGAGCCCGGGCGGCCAGCACGGTGTCCCGGCCCCCAGCGGACCGCTCGGGTGACTTCGGCGGCCTCCTCCCTTGGACACCGCAGTTACCATGGGAACACTTGGGCTGTAACCGGCGCCAAACCCTCGTAGAACCCATCCTATTCTTCAATTAAACGCCTCTGGCTGGCGTGGGCCTGACATTTCTTCACTCTAGGGGGTCGTCCTCCCTTCCTAAGAAATCTAGCTGGCTAGGGTGGCGATGAGGAGTAAGAAAGAACAGGGCAATGCCCAGAGTAAGAGCGGCTGACAGGCAGAAGACACCTACTGTGATGCCAAGATTGCTTCTGCCATCTCAGGCCAGTGAAAGTGCATATCCGAAGGCCCTGCTGATAGAGAAGGCAGTACCACTGTTGAGACAAGTCCTAAGGCGGCCAGGGACTGTCCTTAGGGGCTCCGCCTTATGATGGCTGGGGAAGGGTCGACCATTACCAGCCGCATCAAGAACTTGCTGCGGTCCCCATCCATCAAATTACGCAGAAGTAAAGCAGGAAACCGGCGAGAAGACCTCAGCTCCAAGGTGAGTCCTACTGGGAGCCACCCTTTTCAACTCTACCCTCTGTTGCACCTTGTTATTTTTTCACCTTTCTCTTTCTTGGGGGGGAAAGATAATGAAATTCCTCTGTTGGCTCTAAAAGATCAAATGTGCTTATCTATAACAACCTGATTTGAAGTTGGATGAACAACAGCGCGCGTGGGTGGGCATGCTGAGACTCAACCGTGGAAAGACTTGCATAGGACCTCAGTTCAAACTGTGTGCTTGGGGAAGCTAGTTGACATCTTATGACTCAGTTTCTCTTCTTGGAAGAGGACAGTGAGATCACCTAGCTGTGAATAATGGGGATGTATTAGTGTAGCAGTTGGGGTTATGCCAGCTATACTTGCTTAAAGAAATATACTGAAACACTTCATCAGAGATATCAAAACAATTTTATGACAAGCTTGATGCATGCCTGTAATCCCAGCACTAGCGAGTCAGAGGCAACTTCAACCTGGTCTATATAACAAGTTCCAGGACAGCCAGTCCTGTCTAAAAAAGATGAAGAAGGTTGGACTGGCAAGATGGCTCAGCTGGTAAGGACACTTGTCAACAAGCCTGATCTCCGGATTTGTACTCCTCGGGCCCACGTGATGGAAGGAGTAAACCAATGCCTAGGAGCGGTTCTCTGACCTCCGCACATGCATGCACACACGCACACCCACAAAGAAATGAATGTATTTTTTTAAATCTCTTTAAGAGATCTGAATTTATTTAACTGGAACTTTGCTTCTTGGTTTCTCATGATAATGTGAAGAAGCCAAATGTGTGCCAGAAAGACAGCTTTACTGGTTTGTGCTTATATACAGCTTATCCTGGTTACTGTATGCCCACATCCTTTTCTGGACAAATGTCACATAGTCCTGTCTGGGTTCACACTCTACAAACCCACAGTGTCCTGGGACTCTGGCATGCCCATCTTTTTTTTTAATTTTTTTTATTATTTATACAATATTCTGTCTGTGTGTATGTCTGCAGGCCAGAAGAGGG
>LOJH01001789.1:34876-46452 GCA_001685095.1 Ellobius talpinus
TTCGGAAGAGCAGGCAATGCTCTTAACCACTGAGCCATCTCTCCAGCCCCCTGGCATGCCCATCTTATGCTTTATTCAGCTGCTGGTCACCACGATTTTGGACATACAACAGTAGAATACATTTATTTAATCTCTTGAGGGAATCTTGAGCATTGTCTACAGGATCAGATTAGGTTTTGTGTCTTATTAGCAGCCTGCAAACACAATAGCTTTGTAGTGCAGGATTGCTACCGACAGAGGCATTTGAGATAGCAGCATTTTATTGCCTTGCCTGTGACTCTTCAGAGATGATCAACCCTGTTGAGGAAAGACTTAGAGTTTAATGTACAACATGACAGAGTTCTGGGAGGACTTAATGCATTTTTTAGCAGAGCTGTCATTGGCTTTGGTAAGGTGAACAGCTTTCCTGTATATTCTAGCAGGGATTCTATTGAATTAAAATTTGCCACGTTTTTGTGGTGGACTTGTGGTTTTTTCAAGGACTCTTATTAATACTTGTTCCTATTCTCTAGAGGCAGAAGAATGAGCCCTCCAACTTAGAAACTCTTAGGTACAGCTCTCTTTGCCCATCCCTTTTTAAAAAGCTTTTATTTATCATTATCATACTGTGGTGTGTGAGAGCAGGTGTCCATGAGCCATGGTGTTGTTGTGGAGGTCAACATGGCAAGCACTTTTACCTGCCAAGCCACCTGGCTGGCCCAAAAGGTGTAGCCTAAGCTGCCCTCCAGCACCTGATCCTCCTGCCTCTGCCTCCTCAGCATATCCTATCACCATACACCACCACAACGGGCACCTTTGCTGCTTCAGGTCTCTCGCCACTAACGTGTTGTTCTGGAAATATGCACTAAGTTGTCAAAGGAATTACAGGGGCAGGAGATTAGGAGAGACTTGATGGAGCAAGGGATGTTTGCACTATTGAGTCCTGAGGCAAGAGAGGGTCCCTCTAGGAAAACAGTGACAGAAAACCATCTCTGGCATCACCATTTAACATCCTTGTTCCAAGTAGGAAGTCAGTGCTCACCTTTTAAATAGTGTGACTGAGCATGAGCTGTCTTTGTGTACCTGGTACATGACCTTCTTCCCAAATACTCCTCCCTGAAGGCTTTCTACTTAGGGTTATTGTAAAAGCTTGCTTTATGACCCACATAAGACCTGGCCCATGAGTTTCCCTAATGCATGGTAACTAAGGTAATTGCAGCATGGATTTATGGACACTTGATTTTGTTTTGTTTTGTTTTATGAGACATGGGTCTCAATATGACCCAGACTGGCCTGGAACTTCCCATGTAGCACAGACTGGCTTCAAATTGGAGATCCTCCTGCCTCAGCCTCCTGCGTGCTGGGATAGTTATATTATACCACTGCACCTGACCATGATAGCTAATCTTGAAACAAAACTTGAAGATAAAAAGATAAAAAGGGTTGAAGATAAGGAGGGATCAGAATGGCATTATGCAGCTCTTAACTCAGATAGATTCCTGTTTTAATTTTTTTTTTGAGGCAAGATCTTGTTATCCAGTAGCCCAGGCAGACCTCAGACTTGTGATTCTCTTGCTTTGGATCGTACCATTCTGTATTACAAAATTATCCACTCATTTGTAGCTCTGTCTCCATATCTTCCAGAACAGAGGGACGTCTCTGATTAGTTCTGCTACTTTGAAACCAATTTCTAGTTGTCCTTTTATGTGTGTCTTCAATTGCTAAAGACAACAGGGAACTTGTTCCTTACAGTGTGAGCTACACAGCGGGTAGGAAGGTAGCGCGTGGCGGAGACAAAGACGTTTACGCAGATGAGCTGGATGTCCAGAGGATAAGAGATGAGCAGGAAGAGTTGTGTCCTCCCGAGAAGTCAAAACCTGGGGTAATGGGATGGCTGAAAGGAACTAGAGAGGACACTGCTCCTTAAGGGCTTTTTATTTAGGAGAGAGCCGTTAAAATATGGTTAAATATGTTAAAGCTGAGACGAGAGAGCCAGGAGTAAAGGTGGGGTTTAATGACTCTAGGGAGAGTAGATGAGCAACGAGATTTTATCAAGTTTTCTCATGGGGAAGGCACTTTCTACAGTGGAGTAAATTCGAGAAGACCAGTAGGTGATGCCATGCCAGGTCTGCAGACTCTCGAAGAGCTGGCCCCTCTCTTCAGTTGTAAACCTTTCAAGCCCAGATCCTGGGCGTTTGTCACTTCCCGCCTCCCGTCTCCGCTGAGGCTGTGTTTTCTTTAGGAATGAAATGTGTGTGCTCTTGGTAGCTAATCCTTTTCTCTCCCCCTCTTTTCCTAAAGTTTCTGGAGATTTTTGTGTAGAGGGAGCCTGGGTGGTTCTATTTTTATAAGGGACAGAAATGGACTGAGGTTGAACAGACAGGATTGAAGTTAGGGACACAAAAGGATTCCTGTACTAAGTGGTAGTTTTAAAAACATCTTTCTTAGTCAGTGTTAATCTGGTCTAGGTTGTATATTATTTGTTCAGATTTTCTTCTAGCCCAGCTTTATGATTGTACAGCTATTCTTGTTCTTTTCCTGTATGATTATATACTGTTGCTTTGGGCCTTTTAGTATGCGGTTGATCTAAAGAGTGTGTAGGTAGGTTTCATGAAAGAGTGAAGACTAGCAATAGTCTAATTTCAGCCTTTGCCTCAGTATTTGAGCCCAGATATTAGTATCAAAGCCTTTTCTCCTTTTTGGTAGCCGGAAACATACTTATTTTCAAAGCACGTGTCAATCGTAAGCTCTAGCTTGAGGCTGACAGCTTGGGAGAATGGTTAGCAGGGCCTCAGACTATTAACATTTAAGAAATAAGCATTCTGGGGCCAGGGGATGCAGCTCAGTTGGTAGAGTGCTTTCTTAACATGCACGAAACCCTAGGCCCCACCCTCAGCACCACATAAACCAGAGTAGCACACATTGAAATCCCAGCACATGGAAGGTTGATACCAGCCTGGATTATACGAAACCCTGTCTCAAAAAAGGAAGAAAGTAAGTAAACCCTGTTCCAGGACCCATTCTCATATTACAGAATCAGAGCCTCTTGGAGTGGAGTTTGGTAGCTGTGTATATATTAAGTTCTGAGAGAAGCCCACTGTCAGTTATAGTACTTATGGCCGAAGTACTATGTCCCTGACATCTGTTGGTTTCATACCCAAATCCTTACTGAAGTTTATTGACAGTACACCAGTCCAGCTTGGGACGTATGCTCTTTTCCTTGAGTGGATTTTTATTCTTGTCTGTCTTCTAGATGTCTAGCTGTGTAAACTGTCGGGGTGGCTCTAACAGAATCCACTGCTTGAGGGCAGACCTATAGAGTCAGTTGTTGTGTCACTTAAGACAGTTCCCAGGATAGCATCTGATGAGCCCGGGCCAGCTCTCTGTCTCACCGTTCCAGGAATGGTATACTTTCCTTCCTAGGAATGAACAGACTTTATTGTAGGATTTATACTCTCTGAACTCTCTCTCCACTTGGGATAGATGACCGGGAATAGAGGTCTCTCAGCCAGTAGCTTAGCACTTCCCTCCCCACAACTCTCTGTTTTCCCGCCTCAGCCTCCCCAGAGCTAGAATTGTGGGCACTTGCCACCATGCCTGGCTGTGGTGCTGAGGCTGATCAAGTGTCGTGAGACCCCGGGAACAGGTGCTGCGCTTGAACAGCGCTACTCTCTGGTTTTGTGATCATCTCCCTGCTGGTGCCCCAAGCCCTTAAAATGGTTCTTACTGAGAGAGTCCTCTTTCCTGAACCCATAACACCTCTTTCTTCACTGTCTAAAAATATCCTGGCCTCTTTAGGCTGAGTGTCTCGAGAGACACTGCACATCTCCTTGGCTGCTCATTCCAGAGTCCTCTCACTTAGCTGGTTAGGCCAAGTTGTCCTGCTGGATCAGCCTTTGGTAATTTTTTTTTCTTTTGCAGTGCCAGGATTAAACCCAGAGACTTGATTGGTTAGGCAAACACCCTACCACCACACTCTATCATGTCCCCAAGCTCTACCTTCACCCCATCTCGTGTTCCTACTAATTGGATCTTGGAATTTCTCACTTCACCTCCATTTGTCACCTGTGTGCTTTCATTTCTTGATGGGTGAGGACGCACAGGTGAAGGTGGGGCCTCTGCCTGATGATCTGCCCCACCCCCAAGCCCCTTGACTCTCCAGCTGGACTTGGAACTGTTATCACTGCGCTTTGGAGAACAGTCAAGGGCTTGAAATCTGGGACCATGTTTATTCAAACTAAGCTTCTCTGAGAACACGGGCTATCAAGCTGTCCTTTAGAGGATGTGTTGGTTTGACTTCATGTTCAGGCAGCAGGGTTGTTGGGGAAGCTGCAGTGTTTTCAGTAGGCTTTGTTATGTTAGACATCCACTGCCAGCTAAGCCTCTTTCTGCTGCTTTCTCAGTGCAGAGCAAAGGGTTTTCTGTCAGCTGCCTTTTCTCAGCTCTCTAACTCTCATAGAATGCAGACTGAGGCTAACCCACCTTTTTTGGTGTTTACTGTTCTACTGTTGTGAGAACTCCATCCCTGGGGAGACATAAACAGCACCTACTCCTTCCTCATAAAGTCCCAATGGCAAACCAAAGTCGCATTCCATCAGAATGTACTCTAGGGAGCCAGTAAGTTTATTGTGTTTGCTACAGAGCATGGGGAAGAGGTGACAGAAGTGTGGGCGACCCCAGAGCTACTCTACTGGAAAGTCTTCATGAGACATGGATGGTGGCTTCCCCGCAGCCTCATAGATGGAGCTCCTCCCATTTAGCCTTCCCAGACTGCATGCTGCAGCTCTTTCCAGACACCTTGAGACCTGATAGTGCGCAGGCAATTAAGGCATGGAAAGTGCGGGGAACAGCTGGGATCTCAGGGACGGTACAGTGACCCACCCCTTCTCTGAGTGGACCTCAGCAGACCACAGGCGGTTTGGTGGTAGTCTCTGGCAAGCATGGCAGCTGTTCTGCTTGGCTTTGCCTTCATTATTTATTTTTCTTAAGACAGGAACTTCCTCTGTAGCCCAGGCTAGTCTTGAACTCATGGTAGTTCTTCTGCCTCAGCCCTGCCTCCCAAAGCTGGGATTAGAGGCTTGTGATACCCCACCCTTAACTTCTATTACTTCATACTTAATTTTTAAAAATGAAAGGGGGCAGAAATTAAGGGAGATTAAAAGTGAGCATGACAGCCATGCTGAGTAATATGGACCCTTAGGATCTGAATTTTTGAATGTTGAGATTTTTCCACGTCTTTTCTTCTTATTTGACACTTTTATCAACAACCCCATAGTGCTGCCCTTGTGTTTTCTTTATTTCTTTTTCTTTTACTTTCTGGGGACAAATCCTCGCTAAGAATCGTAGGCTCTCTGGGTGGTGGTGGTGGACACCTTTAATCCCAGCACTGGGGAGGCAGAGGTAGGCAGATCTCTGTGAGTTTAAGGCCAGCCTGGTCTACAGAGTGAGTTCCAGGACTGGCTCCAATGCTACACAGAGAAACCCTGTCTTGAAAAAACAACAAAGAAACAAACAAACAAAAATTCATAGGCTGGGTTCAAACTCAGCAGTTCTCTTGCTGCTCTGGTCTTCTGTGTGTTGGGAGTACAGGGAGCACCCAGATGCCAGTTTTATTCCTAATGCTTCTTTGGTTTTGAAGGACACTTGGAAGGGTTCTCCTCCTAGACTGCTGGGGAGTACACGTTATTCCCTCTCACCACAACAGAAACTGTGTAACGCCTTTTCAGGACTTCCCAGGGTGTAGAACCGCATTTGTCGAAGACGGGGTTCATAAGCTCACACATCTCACCTCCCCTAACACTGAGGCAAGGCTGAGGGTGCTTTCTCTCCTTTTCCTTCATTCATAGTGAAGATTTAAATTTACTTGAAGATCTTGGAAGACTTCTTGCACCCTTATGGCTGATATTGCCCCACATACATGTTGTCAAATGCTCTTTTAGAGGCGTCATGAGAAGGGAGGTTTTGTGGGGTTTTCTTTTTGTTGTTCTTTGGAAATTTTGGTTTTTATTAGTGCTAGGGTTAGGATCCAAGGCTTGGTCTAATAGGCAAGTGCTGTACCCAGGAGGCAGACCTTCCACCCTGTGCTTTGGGGTTTGAGTGTTCCTTTCCATTTGACGAGGCGCTACACTTCTCCTCAGTCTTTGAGATCTGCCTGACTGTAGTGGCACTTTTGGCCATTTCCCCATGTGTTCGCCTGGCCTCTTACAGGTGCTGGCATGTAACAAAGAAACACAACTTTTAAAAATACAGGAACTATAACACAGCAAAGTTTATGCAACGTAATAGTGTGTTATGAATAATTGTTTCCACCATGCATGTTGGGGACTGAGGACTGTTCGAGTGGACAGTAGGAAGCTCCAAAACCCAAACTTAATCTTTATTCTGTACTCCTCCTAAGGTTATCTTCATTTCCAAAAGAAGCCTATCATTGCTGTAGCCAGTGCACTGTGTATAGGTTGGAGAAGGTGCATTGTTAGTTTGTATTAAATACACATTTTTATCAGGGTATAGTAGCCCAGGCCTTTGATGCCAGCACTTGGGAAGTGGGAAAGGAGACTGGGGACTTCAAGATCATCCATCCTGTCGTCTAGATCTTAGATAATTCAGCCTGGGCTACATAATACTCAATTTCAAAAACAAAAAACAATTGTGAACGCACATGCTCACTCTTTTCCATAACCTTCCCTTTCCCTAGAAAGGCCAGTGTAATGAGTTTCTCAGCTGCTGCTTTAGATCTATGGTCTAGTAACCTTTGTATTCTTGCTTCTCACCCCTGCACTTTCCTGACTCTTTCCCCACAGCTTGCCCTGTGATACTATTAGGAAGCATTTAACTCGTGGGCCTGTGGGTAATTGGATGTCAAGTTGTTGCAGCTGTGTGGTTCCAGATGCCTGTGAGCCACAAGCAATTGCTGCTGCTTTTAGAATTGGTGCGGAGTAGAAACCAACAGATGCCTTGGCCATCTCTGTGGCAGCGGGGATGGCTGGGTTTTCATCTGAGGTATTGTTTGGCAGGCTGATCGTGTCTCTCATGTTTTCTAAGCAGGGCCTAGTGTAATACTGGATCTTTCCCTCCAGCTGTACCTGTTCAGTATTTTAGCCTATAGCCAACTTTGTTTTTTAAGTCATGGAGAATGTTGAGTGAAATCTTTATTTTTGTGAAAAACAAAAACTACCCCAAATGCGCCATGCTAGGACTGACCTGGATGATGACAGGATCGGGTGAATTTGAACACGAGCAGAAATGAGGCCACTTGCTCACCCGACTTCCTTTATCTGCACGGGCTTCAGGGTTACACATTTCCTCGAGCAGATAGATGTCTGCCCTCAGATCTCTATGATTTTGATTTCTTCTCTCAAGTAGTCAAGTGTGACCACACTGTAAGTGCAAAAACATGGGTCTCAAGGCACGCTCCCCTGCATTGCTCACACCCAGGGCTGCCTTCCAGGACTGTAGTTTAAATGAGATTTAGTGACCATGAAAGAGCGATGTAAGATCCAAATAACTTCACAGATATAAAGGGTTGCTAATAGTAACAGCACAAAGATTTGTAGACTGTCAATGAACTTTGTTCTAATTTGCTGGTAAAATTTAATTCCTTCTAGTTTCCATTTGTGAGAAGTCCCTTTTTGCAGGTTTAGCATCATTTGTTCCAACATTTAACACATCCTTAGTATCTTTTCCTTGCCAATGATTTAACTTGTGTCAACAATACTAACTGAAAGAGTTAGTAATGTTCTGTGTTTTGGAGACCTGAGAAGTCAGGTGTCTGCACTATCACTTTCTGCCTTATTCCCTTGAGACAAAATCATTGAACCTGGAAGTAGCCCAGTGACCAGCATTCTCTCCAACAATCTTCTCTTTAACCACATAGTGCCAGGGTTACAGGATCACACCTACTTTTTACATGGGTGCTGGGGATGTGATCTCAGGTCCTCATACTTTTACAGCAACCATTCTTTCCTGCTGAGCCATTCCAGTCCACAATGATCTTTTTGACATCAATTATATCATAATTTATTTCTTTGCTATAGCAATAAGTTTGTTACAATTAAAAGTCAAACTAGAGGCTGGAGAGAGGGCTCTATGATTATGAGCACTAGCTGTTCTTCAAAGGACCTGGGTTCAATTCCCAGGATCCACATGGCAGTTCATAACCATTTGTGTAACTCCAGAGATTGTAGGGGATCTGACTCCCACCTCTAACCTCTCTGAACACATAGGCATGCATGGGGTGCATAGGCACATATCAGGCAAAACCCTCATACATGTAAAATAAGTCAAATTAGTGAATTCATAGGGATAGGAATGAGTCCTAATTTTCCATGTTGGATCAAAGTTACTGGGGTTATGAACATATTTTGTAGTAGCAATGCCTTCAACAAGGTAGAGAAATAATTTTTCTTTAGGGGAGGCTAATGACATTTATATTGAAATAATTGAGAATTATACTGGTCCTATAATTTCAGTCAAAGAATTTTTGGGGGGTGGGGGTTGTTTCAAGGCATGTTTCTCTGTGTCCTGGCTGTCCTGGAACTCATTCTGTAGACCGGGCTGGCCTTGAACTCAGAAATCCACCTGCCTCTGCCTCCTGAGTGCTGGAATTAAAAGCATCAGTCTAAGAATTGAAAGTCAGTGTGAAAATATATTAGTTTTATAACTCACTAGGTTTCTAATTTGGTACTGCATTGAAATTTTTATTTAAACAATTTGGTGGAGCGGATCTTTGTGGTGCATCCCTGTAGTCCAGAACTTATAAGACTTAGGATCAAGAGTGTGAGGCCAGCCTGGGCTCAGGAAGACCTTGTCTCAGAACAGACCAATAACAACAAAGAAAAAGATACATATACAAACCCCCCTAAGACTATATGAAGATGTGAGGCTATCTCACTCATACTGCAGATCCAGCATCTAGTATAATTTGGTAATACTCACTGGAAGAGAAACTTCATTTTTCATAATAGTGACCTCTTTGATGTTCTCCAAGTAGCTCTGGATAGAATAGCATACGTGTATAAAATGAGATCCCTCTATCTGCTGAAAAGAGTGAAGTCAGTCTGTCTGTACTGATGTGCAATGAAGTATAAGATATATGTGGAGAGCAACAGCAAGTTGTAAAACACTCTGCTAATGATGAATGTTATTTTTGTGAAAACATATATATCTAGTAGTGTATGCACAGAAAAAGTGAACCTATAAATAGCACTTGTAAGTCTTGGTTACCTCCGGGAGAGTTAAATTATGGTAATTGTCACTGAAATTCTATAAGATTTGAATTTGAAGTAATACACCTCCATTATTTTTGTAAGCAGAAAAAAAGATAGTAAAGATAAAACTTTTAATTCAGATTTAAATATAAAATGTTCAAAATCAGCTGGGTGGTGGTGATGCACACCTTTAATCTCAGAATTCAAGGCAGAGACAGGCAGATCTCTGAGTTTGAGGCCAGCATGGTCTAGAGAGCAAATTCCAGGACAGCCAGAGTGACATAGAGATACCCTGTCTTGGAAAACAAACAAAGTTCAGAATCTAAAATCTATACTTATTATTAGTTATACACAAATGTTACTGAAAATGTGTCTGGTTATGATAAGCTTGGTGGTTTGGGATGTATAACATACATATTAGTATTAATGGGACATAAAAATACTTTCTTGGGGCTGGTGAGATGGCTTGGTGGTTAAGAGCACAGTTCACAACTGCCTGTAACTCCAGCTCCAGGGGACTTGACAGCTCTGGCTCCTGTGCTTCTTCACCCATGTGCACATACCCAAATGTACACACACACACACACACACACACACACACACACACACACATGGAGAGAGATGAAAATAATAAAATAGAATCTTCAAAATTTTTTTCTTGAAAATCTAGGATAGCCTTGTGAGTTTGAGATGCTTTACTTCTCATATCTTTAGAAATACTTTTATTGATGTTTAGTCAATAAAATCTTTTGATGCGAGCCAAGTGTGTAGATGCAAGCCAAGTGTGTTGGGTGCACCTTTAATCCCAGCACACGGGAGGCAGAGGCAGGTGGATCTCTGTGAGTTTGAGGCCAGCCTGGTCTACAAAGTGAGTCCAGGACAGCCGGGGCTACACAATGAAACCCTGTCTTGAAAAACCAATAAACAAACAAATAAGTTTTGATGCTTTTAAGCGACACGTGCTCTGTGAAGAGTTTACTCATGGGGTAATGTAAAGAAGAGGATCATGAAGAAGTTGTCCCATAATTTCAACATGCAGAGAAACCACTGAAAGTTGAGACTCGGGATATATGACCTTTGAAGTGATCTGTGCATGGAAGCTAGGATATCGGTATGTTTGGTAGCGGCTCCTTTTGGGAATAAACTGCACTGGGAAGTGTGCCTGTTTCTTTTAGGTGAGTAGTAGGAAACTGAATTAGATTTCGGGGCTGATGACGCTAGGCGCAAACATTTACACCTCATTTAGCTGGCAACAAGGACCCCTCAAAAGTTTTTGAGCAAGAAGAAAGGGTAAAGTCCACAGGAGGGGATTTTTATATGAAAGCTCTTGCTACCTCTGGGAAAGTGAGGAAGGCCTTACTTAGGGTGTGGAAAGGAGTCTTGACCCCAAGTCACCATGATGGCTGAGCACTAGAGCCTTCCCCACACCCGTCTTCTCAGTTGCACACTCACTTTACCCAGGTTGTCTTGGCAAGGAACTCGGTATTCTTCCTGCTGACAGCAGTGGAAATCAGAGCAAACAGCTCAGCTGTGTAGATTGGGAAATGCCCCTTTTTTGTTGCTGTTTTGAGACAGGGTCTCAGGTAGTTTGAGACTGCCTTTAAGGTCTCTGTGTAGCTGAGTTCCTAATTCTCTTGCCATTAAGTCCTTGGGATTACAGGTGTATGCTACCACATCTGGCTTTAATTAGGCTCTTTTGAGGACCAGACTTCAGTTCATAGAGCTTTGTGATTCTGGTCTTAGTATAGAGAAGTCTGACATTAGAGGGGAAAAATCCCCTCTCCCACCCCATCTGAATTAAACTGTCTCATATCTTTGCTTTTCTGGTAACCACGGAGAAGTAAGAAAGGGTCAGAAGGCTTCCTCTGCCCAGGCACAGTGCTGTTAAGGCTGCTTACTGGACATGGGCACGTGATGGTGACTGTGCTGTAACGGGCTCTTTAGCAAGAGTCCCTCATTCCCTCTCCCTTGGGCTGATGCTCCCTTATTCTCCCTTCGTCTGCATAGAAAATCAGACTCTCCTGCGATGCCAGTTACCTTGGAAGCAGGTGTCAGCTCTCGATATTGACTATAGGTTGCAGTATGGGCCCAGACATGTTCAGGTTCTGACCACATCCATCAGTCTGGCATTAGGAAAACTTCCTTTCCTCTTTCTTTAAGTCATCCACTGAGGAGTGGATGTTTTTATAGACTTATTTCAGCTACTGATAAGTTGTGAATTTTTGTTTTTTGGTTGTTTTGTTTTTAGAGACGGGTTTCTCTACGTAGCCCTCACTTATCCTGAAAGTCACTGTGTAGACCAGGGTAGCCACAAAATCACAGAGATCCACCTGCCTCTGTCTTCCAAGTGCTGGGATTAAAAGTGTGTGCCACTACATTAAGTCCAAGTAG
>LOJH01001790.1:0-21596 GCA_001685095.1 Ellobius talpinus
TTTATTAACCAATGAAAGTAACACATAGACAGATGACCCTCCTACATCAGACCTGAGTTGGAAACCCAGAACCCACATAAAAAGGGGGTGTGTCAGCGTGCACCTGTCATCCCTGCACTGAGGGGTCAGAGACAGGAAGAGCTCCAGAGTGTGTTGGCCGGCGTGCCTAGCCAAGTCAGCCCCAGGTTCAGCAAGAAACCCTGTCTCAAAACACAAGGTAGAGAAGACAGCTGACACCAGCCCCAGCTTCCACATGCACTCACTCACACAAGTGCATGCCCAGCACACTTCCAGTGGGTAAACTTTGTGTGGGCTGTATATCAAAGCTTTTTTAAAAATTATTTTTATAGTTTTCAATCATACGTATGTAGGGGCAGGGGTGGGGAGTGTCAGATTCCCTAGAGCTGGGGTTCCCGGTGACTGTTAGTGGACCTACTGGGTGCTGGGAGCCTCATTCAGGGCCTCTGCAAAAGCAGCACTCTTTTTTTTAATATTTAGCTTATATATTAGAGTTTTGTTTGCACATATGTCTGTGCCCCCATATGTTTGTCTGGTGCCCAAGGAGGCCAGAAGAGGGCATAGGATCCTCTGGAACTCAAGTTTCAGATATTTGTGAGCCACCATGTAGGTACTGGAATCAAGCCTCAGGTGTTCTTAACTGCTGAGCCATCTCTCTTTTTCTTTTCTTTTTTCTCTTCTCTGTGCTCTTCTCTCCTTTCCTCTCCTCTCCTCCTCTCCCTTTCTCTTCCCCTCCTCCTCTCCAAGATGTGTCTTCACTGTGTAACAGCCTTAACTGCCCTGGAATGACACTGGCCTCACCTCTGCCACCACCACCTCCCAGCTTATCGCTCCATTTTTTTTGTGTTAGTTCTGGGATTTGAGCTCATGTCCTGAATTTACAGAGCAAATGCTTTGACCCTCTCAGCCACCACCCAGTTCCATAGCTAGTGTTTTCTATGTTCTTCCTTCGTCTCTTTGCGCCCGACGTCTCTCTGGGGCCCTTTCACCACGTGAGTGCTGCCTCCCACTTACCCTGCCAGCCTGCCGAGGGCAAGCTTCTCTCCCTTCATCTTCCACAAGCCTTTTTGTCTTCCTTTTAGTTTTGAGAGATATTTTTCTCTAGATAAAAATTCTAAGTACTTTGAGCCCTTGATTGGCAGCGTTCTTTTGTCTCCTCAATTTCCAGTATTCTTAGTGGGTAGCCTGCCATCATTTATATTTTTTTATATTATATATTTTTTAAATTATGTATGTGGGGGCTGGAGAGATGGTTCAAATGGTTAAGAGCACTGTCTGCTCCTCCTGAGGATTCAGATTTGGTTCCCATGGCCCTCATGGCAACTAACAACTGTCTGCAACTCCAGTTCCAAGAGAGTAGACGCCCTCTTCTGATCTCCCCAGGCATTGCATGCATACAGTTCACTACATACATGCTGGCTAAACAGCCATATGCTTAAAATAAAATGAAATATTTTTTTAAAGTGTGTGTGTGTGTGTAGGGAAGTATATACTGTAAGTGCAGGTGGCCATGCAGACCAGAAGAAGGCATCAGATATTGTGGAACTAGAGTTATAGGCAGTTGTAAGCCACCCAGTATAGGAGCTGGGAACCAAACTTGGGTCCTCTGGAGAAGTAGCAAGCACTCTTAACCACCAAGCACCTCTTCAGCCCTTCCATGTGTGTTTTCGTTCCCTCTGTACAGTGTTTTTTGTTTGTTTTATTTTAGCAACTTTCAAGATTTTCCCCATATCTCCAGCATTTAATAAAGATGTATGTTTTCATCCTGTCCTCATATTTATCAGGTGTAGGTCTGGGGAGTTTATTGAAATGTAAGCTTCTATTTTCTCAAACATGGAAAAACTTTGCTTTCTTTTAGTTTTTCAAATGATTTCCTGCCCTTTGTTTCACACCTGGTAAATTTCACTGCTTATGATTGTTAATGGAGAGAGCGCATTGTGCTCTCTCTCTCCTTGAAGTGAGCTCACTCTCTAGCAGTCGAACCCAGCTGGATTACAAATGCTGCCTCCGCTCAGACGAGCATTGCCTGCTACCTGTGCTCGGTCAGTTGAGCCTCGCACCTTTAACTGCGGCCGTCCAGGGATCAGCGAGGGTCAGGTAGACTTTCTGTAGGGATTTGGAGAGTCGTTGTCTTTTTCTGAGACGTCCTCACTCACTTTGCAGTAACACTGCTAGCTCTACACTTGAGTTTCCCAGCCCTCACGCCAGAACGTTGCAGATGTGCGCTTTAGGACTAAACACTTCCATGTGGTGGTGTAGTTGTGTGACTGTGGCCCCTCCTGCTGTCGCTGCCATTCTGTTCTGCATTTGCGTGTGTTGTGCTTTGTCTGAGTACGTAGTCCTCTGTAGAAGGGCTGCTTCGTTGCTGCTGCCCCGTTATCACCAGACGCTGCGCCACATTATTTGAATTTTTTTCATTGACATTCCCTCGATGCTGCAGTGGATTAAACAACATCTTGCTTTTGTGTAGGGGGGGATGATGCGTTTCTCTTCAAAGCATAGTAATGAAATTGAATGTATCTGTAATGTTGTTTCTCCTTCCTTTTACAGACAAGAGATGATTTCCTAGGTCAAGTGGATGTCCCACTCTATCCCTTACCGGTTAGTATAGGTGTTCATAATTTGGGGTTTTGTGTTTATAATTTTTAATTATAATAACCAATATGAGTCTTAAATATATGAGCACTTTCCAGAAATTCATCTCAATTTTCCGTTCACTCGTCTATAAGATTTCCTTACATGAGCTCCAACAAGAAACAGAACTGCTGGGATTGGTTAGCAAGATGGAAACAGGGTNGGGGGGGGGGTTGGAATTACCTTACTAAATGGAGCAGCAAGAGCCTAGGCTCATGGAAGGGAAGCTAGAGACTGCGCCACAGTGCAACCGTGGAACCCTGAGAACCGAGTTGAAAGTACAGCTGGAGAAGGGCTTAGGAAACCTTCCAGAATCAAATGTCTCTGGGGCACTGGAGAGGTGGCTCAGTAGTTAAGAGGACTGTTACAGAGGGCCTGAATTCAGTTCCTAGCACGCCTCTGGCACAGCCAGAAACCACAGGTCCATGGGATCCAGTGCCCTCGTCTGGCTTCTGATGGTCCTGCACATTTAAAGTTGGAGGAATGAACGTTTAAAGAGGCAGTTAGTAGCAGTACACAAGTAAATTGTGTAGGGAAAGAAACGGGCAAGGTTCTGTTCTCACTGTCCAAATAAGCAAAATAACCAGATGGAAAACCTTAGTCAGCATGGATGGATCAAAGGTAAGTCAGAAGGTAGAGGGGTACAGAACCAAAGAAAAGAAATAGTTTCATATTATGTGTGGTAGCCCATCCTTGTAATTGTGACATTTGAGAGGCTGAGGCAGGAGGATTACAACTTTGAGGCCAGCCTGACTTCATAGTGAGAACTTTCCTATAAATAAGTTTCAAGGCATAGAGAGTAGTTAATGCAAAGAAGCAGAGACGTAATAAAAAGCAAAGGACTGATGAACTTTAAAGTAAGAGAAGGGAGATGGTGCTCCTTGGTCCTGTTTGAGACTCGTAGCTCCATGCATTGTTTAGTGCTTGTAAGCGTTCATGACTACATTTGACCTACTCTGACTTTCCGGGCTGGCATTCTACATATCACATGTTTCTCTGATGCCAGGGCTCTGCCCCACAGTGCCCGGTTGCTCTCCTGACTCCTACCCCACATCTACCTGCTCTGCTGGGTCCCCACCTAGTTCTGGTGTTGCTGCAGTTCATGTGCAGGAAGCAAAACCATGTGATTACCAGCTAACCCTCCTAACAAGTTCAAACTGCCTTTTCTCATTCTTCAGTTATGTCTTTCATTATGGTTCATAAATATTCTTGAAAAGTACCTGACTCCCTTTTCTCATTTTAGACAGAGAACCCAAGAATGGAGAGACCATATACATTTAAGGATTTCGTTCTTCATCCAAGAAGGTCAGTAAATATATAATTATATAGCATATTAAGCATAATATTTTTGAGATTTTATTTATTTTTATTTTATGTATATGCATGTCTACCTGAATGTGTACTACATGTGTGCAGTGCCCAAGGAGGCCAGAACAGGGTGTTGTAGCCCTTGGGGCTGGAATTACAGACTGTTGTGAGCTGCCATGTGGCTGCTGGGAATTGAACCAACGAGCCTCAAGGGATCTGATTCCCTCCTCTGGTGTTTGTGGTCACACATACATACAAAGCACACACCTACACAGATATGTGCATCTAAATAAAAAGAAAATAATTCTTTAAAAAATGTAAAGTACTTGGTTCACATTGCAAATAAAATTCTAAAATAGATATAGAAAGTAGGAAGGAAAAGCCCCCCATCTTTATCACATAGATAACTGTAATTCCTGTAAAACAAACATCTAACTTGATATGTACAAAAGCAAATTAAGGAAAAATCTAACTACATTGTGCAAATATTAATTAAAAATATTTTAGAAGACTCATATTCAGAGAAAATAGCATGAAGAGAGCATAGATTTTAAAACCCAAATAACATAATTACAATTCCATTTTTCTGAACTGGATTACATGGTTTGCATGGTTCCTTTATTATTTTTTTTAACAAAAAAATAATCTTTTTGTTGTTGATTTTCAAGACAGGGTTTTTTCTGTAGCTTTGGAGCTTGTCCTAGAACGCGCTCTGTAGACCAAGCTGGCCTCAAACTCACAAAGATCCACCCACCTCTGACTCCCAAGTGCTGGGATTAAAGGAGCACGCCATCATCCCCACCTGGTCAAGTGTAATATTTTTAAAAGATTTAATTTATTTTATTTTATGTGTAGGGGTGTTCTACCTGAATATGTGTGTGCCCCACATCCATACAATGCTCAGGCAGGCCAGAAGAGGGCGTCAGATCCCCTGAGACTAGAGTTACAGCCAGCTGTGAGCTGTCATGTGGGTGTTGGGAACTGAACCAGGTTTCTCTGCAAGAACAGAAAGTGCTCTTAACCACTGAGCTGTCTCTCCAGTCTTCCAAAATTTAAATTTTAGGTTGTAAATGAAATTCCTTTTGGTCTTTTGTGCCACATAGTCCAAGTAAAATCTATTTAGAATGTGTGATTTACCATCATGAGTCCAAATAGCAGATTGAGGACATCTGGGAAAACCATAGCATTTGCTTTATTTTTGTTTCAAAATAAGAAATGCATTTGAGCATTGTGTTATGGGCACTTGAAAAAAATTTTTCATTTAAAATGACTGTTTAAACTTATTTATAATACAAATATTAAAACAAAATAAAGGAGCCCTTGCTTTATGGTTGTGTTACTGTTTATTCTCAAAGAGAATATATATGTAATTCCTGTAGAAGTCTTGGGGTTCAATCTCTTTTCTTCCTTTAATTTTGGACTGATTGCAATGTATGCATACCGGGAAGATCTAAGGAGATATTTTCCTCCTTGTTTGCTTGCCCTGATAGCTGGCCTTTCAACTGCTAGAAACTCTGTATACTACCTCTTTCTTAAAAAACAAAACAACAACAACAAAAATTCTGTATCCTGTCTGCACTGACTATGCTGCAAAGCCACCTGGGCTTCCGCTCTATCTCTAATCACGGATCGTGTCATCTTATGCCCGGCCCCTGCAGCTTAGAGCCCAACTGAAGGTCCTGGATTGTCTCTGATCCTACCCCTAACCATCCTGAGTCCCTTACCTGCAGTGTAGTGGTCTCCCTTTCCCCTCCTTCCCTCTTCCCCTCCTTCCCACCCCACCCCTTTCCTTTCTCTCCACCCCTGTTCTCTTGAATGAATATCCTCTTCATAGAAACTTGACCTTGAGCCCCCACTAGTACACATCCCCAAACAAATACTTTCTTCATGGTATTCAAGTTTCATGAATAATTATTTCTTTTCCACAGCCACAAATCAAGAGTTAAAGGGTATCTGAGACTGAAGATGACTTATTTACCTAAATCCAACGGCTCAGAAGATGATAATGCAGATCAAGCTGAGGAACTAGAGGTGAGAGTCCCAAAGATGTTTGCTTACTCTGCCAAAGGAGCTGTCTGCTGTCTTTCTACATACTTGGTAGAAAAATAATGTTCAGAGAAACTAGCACATGCAGTAAAAATCACTGGGATGTTGATTTGACCAAATGTTCCTTAAGCAGTTTTCCCACTGGCGATATTTCTGTAGAGTGGCTGTTGTTGGTCTTAAAGGTTAGAAAATAGGAAATGCAATAGTTAACAATGCAAGTGTTTATTATAATTATATCATTAACTATTTTTAGTTTTTCAAAACCATATCCTAGTCTCCTTAAGAATAAGAAAATAATTGAGTATTTGTAAAGCTAAATATGTAGACATATTACTATATTAAAATTGCTATAATATGTTATATTGAATTGTCATAAAAGAAACTCTTGGGATGTGTAATTCTTGTTCCTTTTCTTGTGTTTATTAGAAATAAGTATAAATTCATGACTTTCATGGATGACAGGAATAACAGAAAGTCCAAGCCTGGATAGAGCTCCACACCCTTGGGTGTGTGGAGGAAGAGAGTACTGGGGTAAAGTGGGCTTTGACCACTAAGCCCCAGGAGCAAGCTGTGACCTGTGACCTGAGGCACAGACCCCTGGATCTGTTAGGTTGCTCTTTTGTGGGGAAGCGGGGCTGCACTGGCTCATCCATAGGGCTTCTTCCCTAAGTTTGAAAAGACAAAGTACCGCCTTCCTGGGGTCCCCTTGGTGACAGAGTTCATCTGAAGGGAGCACCATCCATTCAGCCACACGTTGTGTGTGTGTGTGTGTGTGTTGCCCAACTGTTCTAGAAGGTTCTTTGTTGTATGTGCTTTCTTCCTCAGTCGTGTCTTTGTTTGGCTGAGAGTCTGCTCTGAATGCCACAAGAGCTATGAAACCAGGACCTCCCTGAGGCCTGGACTCCAACTCATGTGCCTGGATGCCTTGATAAAGAATGTTCTGGAGCAGGGAGTGAATTAGCATAGCTTTTGGTATAATAAATGCCAAATTCAATAATGAAATTTTGTTTTGTGG
This sequence comes from Ellobius talpinus, assembly GCA_001685095.1. Classification (NCBI taxonomy): domain Eukaryota; kingdom Metazoa; phylum Chordata; class Mammalia; order Rodentia; family Cricetidae; genus Ellobius; species Ellobius talpinus. The sequence goes on from LOJH01001790.1 coordinate 7,022, forward strand.
GAGGATGTCTGAAAATAGAAAGAAAGCTGTTTTTTCAAGTCACAAAATACAGATGACCCTAAGTTGGTAACTGAAGCTTGTTACGTACCCTCTCTTAAATATGCATCCACCTGTTTGATTAACCTTGCTTCTGATCTGTCTCTTTTTTCCTTATAATAATTTTTAGATGTACACTTTTTAAATATTTTGTTTGTTGTGTTTATTATGTGTGATTGTTTGGCTTGCATGAATGTACACATGCTATATGTGTATGCCTGGTGCTCATGAGGTCAGAGGTGTTTTAGATCCCTTGGGTCTGGAGCTACAGGTAACCGTGAGCTGCCATGTGGGTGCTGGGAATTAAACCCAGGTTCTCTGGAAGAGTAGCCAATGCACTTAACTGCTGAGCCATCTTTCGAGCCCCTGTTCATTCATTTTCCTTCCCTCCCTCTCTCCCTTACTCCCTCTGTGTGTGTGTGTGTGTGTGTGTATGTGTGTTCGTGTTCCATGGTATACTAGTAGAAGTCAGAGGACAGGAGTCCATTCTCTCTTCATAGTCGTCCCCTGTGAAGGTCCTGGGGACTGAACTTGGACATAAACTTGACAGCTAGATTCTTTACCTCTGGAGCCACCTCACTGGCCCAGATTTTAAGCTCTCAAGAGATTTAGGGGTAGGGTATCAAAGTCTGTACGTGGCATAGTAGTGCTGAGGGTATCTTTCATTGTATAATTCTGTTTGAAAAGAAGGGTGTCTGCTATGAAGAAAGAAAAGACTTTCCTAGAGACTTGAAACATTTCGCAGCTTTCATTCCTGAGGAACCTGCACACGGCTCACAGGCAGCCCATTCACGGTCCATTTCTGTGGTGTAGACTGGCTTTGCTTCATGCTGTGGCCTCCCATCGCAATGTTTGGATTCCTTCAGAGTCTACCTTATAATTTCAGGAGATGGGAGCGTGTCGTTTGTTTACAGAAAGGCCAAGGAATTCAGACACACAAATGTGCTTGTTTATCTTCTGGGCAGCCAAAGACCAGAGAAGTCTTGCCTGCTTCTTTGACATCTAGTTTGTGACTAAATATTTAAAATTCTGCATTTGAAGAAAACAATTGTAATGCTGGAGGGAGAGGCTTTCTGGGCAGCTTGCATTTCTGAGCAGAGTGGCTCTGAGGAGCAGTTATGTAATGCATTTCCTTTGTGCTCTTTGCGCATTAGGGAGAGCTAGCTGTACGGGTATTACAAGATTAGGGTAAAATGTTTGTCTCAGCACTCTGTGCTTGCTTTCTGGCCCCTCTGACTGCATTAAATTGTAGGTATTTGCATATTGGCTTTCAGACTAGTAATTAGGATTCCTTGACTTGTAGAAAATTATTTTATGAGAAAAATAGATAATCCATGTTTCTTAGGAATTCTACCCAAAGACTGAAAACATCTTTCCCAGTAGTATTTGGGGTACAATTGTACTTTCTCAAATTTGAAACCATTTCATTTTTTAAAGCCCTAAATAAGTTACATTTTTTTCATTATTCTTACTGAATTTACATGGACAACACTAAAGCAGATCTTTAAGAAGAGAAATACACATTTTCAAGGAAATATTCTGGGGCCAGGGAGATGGCTCAGTGTGAAGCTTGGCAACCCAAATTGAAGCTCCATCCTCAGAATACACGTGATAGTGTTTCTACAGCAAGATGGGAAAAACGGAGACTTGCCTGGAAGCCCCAGGGCCGGCCAGCCAATGCGTGCACCTCAGTGGCAGAACTAGCAAGAAAGACCCTGCACAGTGAGGTAGAAGGAGAGAACCAACTCCAAAACCATGCCTACGATCTCCACATGCATGGCATTCAAGCGCCCCCCCACTCATGAAATAAAGAAAAAAATTGGTACTATTTCCTACCTCTAAATAGTTTTATAATCCTTTTTCACAGATTTATATTCATGTGTATATGTATGTTGTATTTCCCTGCTTGAGTTACATGCACTGTGTACATGCAGGTGCCTGTGCAGGCCAGAGATCTCCTGGAACTGGGCTGAGGGGCACTTTGAGTCATCCGATATGGGTGCTGGAAATCAAAGAACAACAAGCTGTCTTAACCACTGAGCCATCTCTCCAGCTTCTAATAGCCACTTTCAGTGGTGTGTGGTGAAGGAGGGGGTTGATCTCTTTTAAAATACCCTTTCTTGTTCGTGTGTCTTAGTCACAGAAGGCTGCTTTCACTGGGACATAGACCTGCCTGCACATAATGTGTCTTGATCAGAGACACTGCCCGTCTTCCTCCAAGACCCTCTTCCCCCATCACCTTCCTTCAGCTCTCTCCCTCCCCACTATCTCCTTTTTCCTATAGTCCTCCTTAGTGTCTTTTTTATATCCCCCATAGTAAATTTTTTTTATTGATAAATTTTATTAATCTGAGAGCAGAGTAGCCATTGGTCAAATTCATTAGAGCTTTCTCAGGACTAGAGAGATGGCCCTGTGCTTAAGAGCACTGACTGCTTTTCTAGAGTACTCAGGTTCAATTCCCGGCACCGACTGGGTGACTCATCCACCTGTAAGTACAGGTCCTGGAGACTCAGTGCCCTCTTCTGGTGTCCGTGGGCGCTCTGTGCATTTTATGCACAGGCATACGTACAGGCAGAATTCCCAAACACATAAAAATAAGTAAATGAGTAAATAATTGAAAAAGGAAATCTCAAGCTAATCTGTCTACCAGAAGAATGTAACAGAAGTTCAGATCACTGCTTCTGAGACTATGGCTTGGGAGATGCAGTTTGACTGTGTGTACACAAGATGAGATTTTCTTTCTTTTTTTAATATTTACTTATTTTTATTATGTTCTGCTTGTATATATTCCTGCATGTCAGAAGAGGGTACCAGATCTCATTATAGATGGTTGTGAGCTATCATGTGGGTGCTGGGAATTGAACTCAGAACCTTTGGAGGAGCAGTCAGTGCTCTTAACCTCTGAGCCATCTTTCCAGCCCCGAGATTTTCTTTATAAGGCTCAGTGTTATGATCATATACAGAAAGGAAACAGGAAAAATGAAGATGAAATGAGAGAGGAAAAGAAGAGAATGGAATTTGAGCAACAGGGGAAAAAAATGAGGCATCAGCTTCCATAGAAGTAAAAAGAAAAACAGAGAGGAGTGAGCTAGAAGGGACTTACTTTAGCTTTCCAGGTAAAGTCCTCCACCAAGTGATTCTGTCTCCTTCCCCCTGACCCTCCTCCCCTCTTCCTCCTCAGCCCCTACCTCCCACATCTTTTCTTGACCCCCTTTCGTCCAGTGCAGTCTTCCAACGGTGCCGGTGCCGGTGCCGTGTCCCTTTCCCAGCCTGCATCTGCCTGCACATGCATGCCCCAGGGTCTTTAGGACCCAGAATAAAAGCCCAGTGTCTGTTAAAGTATTTAGCTGTCATAGTACCAAAGACTTTTCCAGTATCTCTTGCTTCGTTTTGGTTTAGCAGGGCATGGGCTTGTATATGTTTATTGTTATATTTATGGTTTTAAGTCAAATGTATAATTCTTCTCTTTTGTGCTTTCTGGATTTGCTGTCATATTTTCTGCTCTTGGAATATATTGCTTTAAATTTCTCTAATTTTGTTCAGCTACCCTTTGGGTTTACTTTTTAGCATTTGAATATTACTTGGTCGTCTATAGTGTATCCTGGTAGAAGATAAGGGATCCAAATTAATTTTTTTTCCCAACAGGTACCCATTATCTAAATAACCTTCCTATTTCCCCAGCTATTGAAAATGTGTTTGTTATATGCTGAATTGCTCTGAGCTTTGTTCTTTCTGGGTTTCCTAGTCTTGCTCTGAGCTGTCTGTACCACCTCTCTCGGCGCTAGCAACCACAGCCTAGAGTGTTTTCTCTTACAGACTCGTCTCCACGCCTCTCTCCTTCCTTAGACTGATACTGGTTATGTCTTTTATGTATTTCTGTTTGAACTTGAGAATTGACTCTCACTATTTTTAAAAATCTAAAACATACAATAATTATCAGAATTTTGACAAATTTGGCCAGGGAAGATGTTCCATCATACCTGATATATGTGGTGTTATGGATGGAATCCAGGGCCTCATGTGTGATAGACACAGGTTTGCTAACTGAGCTATATGCCCCAGCTCCTGTTGAGGATTGGGTTTTTTGTTTGTTTGGTTTTTGTTTTTGTTTGTTTTTATTTGATTTTTTGAGACAGGGCTTCTCTGTAGCTTTGGAGCCTATCCTGGAACTAGCTCTTGTAGACCAGGCTAACCTCAAACTCATAGAGATCCACCTGCCTCTGCCTCTTGAATGCTGGGACTAAAGGTGTGCACCACCAGCAGCTAGCAAGAGAAATTTTGCAATTTTATTTTTATACTTGTGTACACATGCATACGGAGCCCCAAGGTATTAGAACTGGAGTTACAGGCAGTTGTTAACCTGCTGGGGATTCTGGGAAACAAATTCAGGCCCTCTTCAAGAACAGTATGTTCCTAATCACTGAGCAATCTCTCTAGGCTCTGTTATCAGGTTTTTATTACAAAGTATGTCATTAATACTTAATATTTTTCACTTAATTCTTTACTTTAACTACCCTAGGGATGTATGCATTTTGTCTCTTTTTAGTCTTAAAGAACCAAATCTCTGTGCATTTCTTTTTTAAAATCCCTTATTTGACTGTTTTACAACCTGACCACAATGCCTGTACTGGGCCCAGGGGAGAAATAGAAAATGCAGACATGAGTATCAGAGCGCTGTGTCTGTCACCACACACCCCTGTGTGGTGAGTGTTTCTCAGTGACTGTCTTGTCTCTGTTGGGCCTTTCAGGATCTGACCTTAGTTGACAGCTCTTTTCATGTCTGTGGTGCTTGCTGATTTCCACCATGAGCAAGGCACGTTCTCTGTGGGAGAGATGATGACCAGCAAGGCCCCTTCTCTGCCTTGTTCAGTTGCTCGTGCCTTAGAGAGCAGCCAGGGTCAAGCTGGTTTCAGTTGTTTCTCATTTCCTCAGTACCTTCCAACGTCACCATCCTTGTTCAGTGATTTAAAAGTTTTTGGGGTTTGTTTTTTGTTATTGGTTCATTTTTTTGCAGGATGGGGGTTGTTGTTGTTTTGTTCTTTTTATTTCTGTTTTGTATTTTAAGCCTTTTGAAAAGTTTTAAAGCACCCTCAAAATTAAATGCTTATCATTTTGCAGGAAAGCCTTGGTTACAGAATATTCCCATTCTGGCCACGAGAGTTGAGCATGTACTACTCCTGTGTATGCATAATTTCTGGAATTGAACATGTGAAATTCTTCTTTTGTTTCCTTTATTTATAATTTATAAAGCTTTAAAAAAAAAGTCAAGTGGAACTTAATTGCTTCCATTCTGTTTTTCAGCCTGGCTGGGTTGTTTTGGACCAACCAGATGCTGCTAGCCACTTGCAGCGTCCACCAGAACCTTCTCCCCTACCTCCAGGATGGGAAGAGAGGCAGGATATCCTTGGAAGAACCTACTATGTAAACCATGAATCTAGAAGAACACAGTGGAAGAGACCAAGCCCTGAGTATGTGCCCATCTGGATATATTTTGCCGCCACTTTGCATGTTGATGCCATGTCTCAAGCTGGTTCATAGTGGCACAGGGATCCCTAAGCTGTAAGATAACTGTCCCTGAAAAATTGCTATCTTGGCTGAGGTTTTTATTTAAAAAAATAAAATGATAGTATTTAAAATTATCTGAGGGCAAGCAAGCCTGACAGCCCACATTTGACCCCCAGGTCCCACGTAGTGGAAAGAGGGAACCAAATTCTAAAAGCTGTCTTCTGACCGCCATAAATCTACCATGCCAGGCTCTCGCCTATAGACACACACAAAAGTTACTTGAGGGTTCAGCTGTGGCTCAGTTGATAGAATACTTGCCTGCCATACAGGAGGCCCTGAATTCCACGCCCAGCACCACATGAAATGGAGTATAGTGGTGCACACCTGTACCCTCAGCACTTGAGGGGTGGAGGCAGGAGGATTAGGAGTTTTTAACTACAGCAAGGTTGAGACCTGGGCTTAGGTATTTTATGTGTATGGGTGTTTTGCCTGCATGTATGTCTGTGTAACAAGTTTATGCACATATCATAGAAATTTTTGTGGTGGGCTATTAAAATATACGATCTGTATTCTCTGCAATGTTTTTGTGCTTCTAGAGATTGAGCAAGTACCTCATTCATGCTAAGCAAGCTTTCTACCACTAACTATAATCCCAGTACTTCATTTTTAAAATATAAATTATTTTTAAGTCATAGAGGAACCACTAATAAGGATCCTATGTTAAAGACCCTTCTCTGATGCAGAGAGCAAGGATGGAATGACCCCTGATATGTGCGAGTTCATATCTCCTTAATGACCTTTTTTTTTTGGTATAAAATCGTGCAATGATTTCATTTGGGGTTAAAGGCTTAGCTCACTAATAAAGTGCCTGACTAGCAAGCTCCGGGTCCTATGTTCAATCCCCAGCACCAAAACAAATGATCAAACCAACAAAAACTGTGCATATATTTCCAGACTTTTCAATATCGGATGCCCTTCTTTTCATGTGGCCTCCCATACCTGTTTTCAGTCTTTGGATGTTTGACACACACTTACAGTTTCTCTTACCAGGCCATTAACTTCCTGATACTGTACATCTGATATTTCCCGAGAACTTTGGTCCTGTCTAGTCTCAAGTCCCTCCAAAGTAGACCAGTGGTCACACTGTCTGGCATAGAGGCATCAGGATCTGCGTGATCTCATTCCTACCACAAAGTAGGAGATTCTGCAAACCCACCCTCTTGTCTTTGACAGACAGACCTGCCAAGCAGAATTGTCTTTCACTGTGACTAGTGTCAAAATCGGGTGACAAAATTTAGGTGGGAAAAAAATGTCTTAAACATTCCCTTAGAACCAAAAGTCACAGTTAACGTCTTTGCCAGCCACAGCAGAGTAAGAAATGATCTTCTAGTGGCTGAGCAGGTTAGGGAGGCAATGACTGTGGGCAGAGGGACAGCTAGACACAGTGACTGTGCTCTGTGGACCAGTAAGGTGGCTATGGTTGGATATTACTATATTGAATATTGAAGCTCCCCCATGTTCAGGCCACCCAGAAGAGACGGGCGAATGAATTGATAACACGCCAAGTGCTCTGCTCTGCTCATTACGCGGTCATGCACAGTGTGCACCCGTGAATCACACAGTACCCCAAACTGCCCAGCGTCGTTTTCTTCGTAATTTTTATTTTACTTTGTGCATGTGGCTGTTTTGCCTACATGTGTGTCTGTGCATAGGACTATGAGATTTCCTGTGACTGTGGGTGCTAGGAACTGAACCTGGACCCTCTGAAAGAGAAGCAGTGCTCTTAACCACTGAATTGTCTCTCCAGCCCCAGGATATGCATTTTTTATGTGTCAACTAAAAAGTAATTATATTTAGGAGTTGGGCATAGTGGCACACGCCTTTAATTGCAACACTTGAGGCAGAGGCAGGTGGATCTCTGAATTCGAGCCCACAGTGAGTTCCAGGACAGCCAGGGCTACATAGTCAGACCCTGTCTCAAAAAAAAACAAAAACAAAAACAAAAAACCAATAATAATAATAATTTTATTTATTTACTTATTTTGATTTTTTGAGACAGACTTTCCCCCTTTCCTCCCTGAGTTACCTTTGGTCACAGCAACAGGAAGCTTACTAGGACACTATCCTAGGCACAGCGATGTAGTAAATATCAGCTATTAGTTACACATTCACAGGAGAGTTTCCACTTCTAAGGTACTTTCTTTCCCCCTGCCCCAGTTCCTAACAATATGGTCAGCATATTGAAATAGCTTTTGACCAAAGCCAATAAATTCAATCGAAGTATTTACTAACCGCACTCTTTGATTATGATTCTAACTGTGATGATTATGATTCTAACTGTGATGAGGCAGGAGTGATACCTTCTTATACTTCTCCCTAGGGATGACCTCTCAGATGCTGAGAACGGTAATATTCAGCTTCAGGCGCAGCGAGCATTCACCACCAGGCGGCAGATATCAGAAGAGGTGGACAGTGCTGACAACCGGGAGTCCCCCGAGGTATGAACCCTTCGTTTTGTTCCTGTTTCCAGCACATCTTAAAGCAGTGGATGAGTGTACATGTGGCTCATGTGGATTCTGTTCTTTTTAGAATTGGGAAATTATACGAGATGATGAAAATGCTGTGTATAGCGGCCAGGCCTTCCAGTCACCTCCATCGGGTCATGTAGATTCGCAGGCTCACCTCGCAGAAGAGTTAGATACCAGACTTGCTGTGTATGGAAATCCAGCCACCGTCCAGCCAGTCACCAGCTCAGTAAGATGTCTTAGATTTTGTCATGCTTTGTGATTTCAGATCATAAATATGCTTTATGTAAACCTTTGTCTTAAGTCACGTGTAATGATGACACGTTGGGTCTTTATCGTGTGGCCATTTTTTTTAACTTAACATCCCACTAACAGTATGGAGCAGGGTATGGATAACCCCAGTGTTTGCTGTAGTCACAGGGTCCCTTACTATCCTGGCAAACCCACCAGTAATGTGGGAGCCAGAAGCCAAGTTTCTTTCACATTTCAGCAAGAGAGAACACGCATGGTCGGTGAGGGAGGACAGTAGATTTGGGCTCCTTGTTGGGTAATTGTTAAGGAGGGTCTGAGGAGACAGGACTTCAGTCTGGATGCTGTCAGGAAGTGGAGAGGACTGTGTAGCTGTGTATCTCAGATCTCATCTGGCGTAACACTAACTCAGTGAGTAGCGGAGATGAGCAGTTACTTACTTGCCAGGATATGGCAGCTGCTTGTCGTTTTGTGGCTTAGCTAGTGTTATTTTATTTTGCCTGGTTTGGGTACAAATTAGAAGGCATCTTGAGTTTGCCATGACCCTACCTATGTGTGCCAGGCCAGTTCCTGGGTGATAGAGGCTACTTGTCTTTCTTGATTATATGAGGGATTTTCTTTTGTTTTGTTTTCTAATTTATTTTTATGTGTATGAGTGTTTTGACTGCCTGTATGTGTACCATGTACGTGCCTTGCATCCTCAGAAACCAGAAGTAAGTAACAGATCCCCAAGAACTGGAGTTAGATACAGTTGAGAAACGCCATATGGGTGTTGGGAACTGAACTCAGGTCCTTTGGAAGAGCAGAAAGAGCTTTTAGCCACTGAGCCATCTCTCCATCCCCTCTATGAGGTTTTACCATTACATCACAGCTGTTGCAGTGTATGTGTCAATAAGAGCCGTGTTAAAAGAGAGGCGATGGTTTCTCTTGCTGTCTGCAGCAAGGTTCAAGAGCAAAGCATCCCAGCATACACCACCCTTGTGAGAAACTCTGCCTGGCTTTTTCTAATCTGTACCATGAGGCAGGTTCAGTAGAAGGCAGAGTTTACTCTCCGTGGCTGCTCTAGTCACTCTCCGCTTTATTCAGTAAGTGACTGTTTCCTGTGGGCTGACCAAAAGAAGGCACCATAACTAATCACTCACTGGGAGTCCCTCTGTAATAAAGCGACAGTACCCCTTGCTTTCACAAGACTTCCATTCTAGTGCAGGGGTCATCGCTGCACCCTGCGGGCCAAATCTGCAGCTGCCTGTTGCCATAAATAAGGTGTCATTGGAATGCAGCCATTCCTACTTGTCCATAGCCACGTTCACACCACATCTCAGAGTCGCTGTTAGAGGAACTAGCTTCAGTGTTGGACCTCAGTGGACAATGTTTGCAGACTTCCAGCACCTTTTTCTAGATGCTTCACTCCACAGTTAGATGTACCTACCTGTATGAATATCCGTCAGTTCACCTGCCTTCTCCTTCCCTTTCTTTCTCCCAGCAGTCTGTTCTGTTTCCTGTTCATTTAATTAATTAACTAGTCAAGGATTCATCAGGTTTACAGACTAGGTATGGGGAGATGAGTCAGTGAAGTGTTTGCCGTGCAAATAGAAGTCCCTGAATATGATGCTCAGAACCAATGTAAAATAAAAAAACCAGGTGTGATGACATACACGTGTCATGCTTAGGCCATGTATAGGTGTCACCAGTTAAGAGTATTCTCATCTTGTGTTTAAACCTGAGACCATACTGAGGCCTACAGAACAATAAATCATGCTTCCTCAGTGACTATTACTGACTCAGGATATAGTGTACTAAACATTTTACACATATTCATAAACATAAATGTATATACATATATACTTTAAAGATTTTTATAGATTTATTTTTAATAATATATATGTGTATACGTCTGTATGTATCTGTATACGGGTTTTTGCACATGAGTGTCATACCCATGGAGGCCAGAAGAGAGCATCAGATCCCTTGAAACTGTAGTTACAGGTCGTTGTGAACCACCAGATGGGTGCTGAATCCCAAAATCTGGTCCTCTGGACGTAACTGTAAATGGTTTATTTGTATGTGTGTTTCTCATTTGTGTTGATGTGTTGGTTGGTTTGGGGTGTGAGAGTCAAACTCAGTCTCATGCATACAGAGCATGTGTCTCACTCTGAGCCACATTCTTGTCCCCTTACTATCTTATATATTCCTTTTGGTAACTTTTTTTCACTTGCTAATTGGACTGTTTCCATGAATACCAATATACTTCTTTTAAAGTCACCAAAGCCAATCTTCAGATTTTGGCATGGCTTACATAAAAGTTGTCCTGAAAGTATCCACCGTTTTCCTGTTGTGATGAACTTAGATTGTTTAGCCATCATTGTTACCATAAACAATACAATTTGGGATATTCTGATTTTGTGTATGTGTATTTATAAGTTTTGATGTCATTTAATAACAAAACAAGATATTTCAGTTAGTTGTAAGAGCTTGTATATCAAGAAAAAGGGGAAGAGAGACTATGGGATTTCCAGGAAATAAGTCATTGAAGTGGAATGCCCAGTGGTGAACTGTGAGGCCGGAAGTGACTGGAGCTGAGGAAGAGGCGGGCCCAGGGCGGAAGCACTATGTTTGATGCTGTATGTCAGAGTGGTAGCTGGTTCTGCTGAAGGCTTCAGCCAGAGAACCTGGGGACTCGATCTAGCCCTCTCGCTGCAGTAGGACGCCCTTGTCACTGCTGGAGTATTTAAGGTGGCAAATGGTGAGAATTTGATTTAGGGAGAACAAGAGCCACACTCTAACCATCAGGAAAGGTGAATGTATTGAGCGCTAGTTAGAAAGACGAACTAGGATGAAGGATGAGTTAGCATGGGTGTACACAGAGAGAATCCAAGCCCATCTGTGGACAGCCAGGGATCAGAGAACGTGCACACAGAACTGGCCCTTTTGGGGGTGAAGGGAGGAGAGAGGAGGCGCCCCCATGGGTCTTCCCTTGTTTCTTAGCAGCCTCATCCTCCCCAGCATCACCCTCACCCTGATCCTTGTCTGCACCCTGAGGGGAGACCTAAAAGCCTTACTGTTTCCTCCCCTCAAGAATCATTCCAACCGGAGAGGCAGCTCGCAAGCCTGTATCTTTGAGGAACAGCCTGCACTTCCTGTGGTGAGTTTTCTCCTCTCCCCTTAGCCAAGCACGAAAGATAGAGAGCTCAGTCGTTTTTTATTTATTGCATATCACAATCCTGAGTGTGAGTGATTGCCCAGCAGGGGACTGAGGAGACACGGGGTACAACCTGAGAGAACTGCCTCTCATGGAGAGCAGGCCGCTGCTACTGCACACGTGATCCACAGCACCAGCTGTGTCCCAACCTGGCACCCAACAGCCAGACCTGCCCTCTGTGTGTTGTCCTATCAGGGATGTCATCCCTCAGTCCAGTGTGTGTACCAGTGGCGAGGTTAGAGGTTCATCTCCTGGCGTCTCCTTTCCCACACTCAGCAGAGACCCATGCTGATGAACAGTGATCTCTCACTCTGTCTTCTTCCTGGCTCCCCTCTCATTATGCCTAGTTCTCACTGCCTTGCATAGTCACTTTTGTTTGTGACAGGATCTCATGTGTCTCGGCCTACCTTGAATGCCTCATCCTCCTGCCTCCATCTTCCACATGCTAGAAGTACAGGCACAGAGTGCTTGCTAGATCAGCACTCTACCAATGAGCTATATCCCCAGCCTCACTTGTCTTTTCAAATAGAATTAAACTCTGAGGCGCCTGCCTTTTCAGCCCTCCCTTCCCCTTGCCTGCCACCTGCTGCCTTGGCTCCTGTCTGCCTTCTTCCAAACGCCTTGCTATTCTCAAAACCCTAATTCTCTTCCTCTCTCATCTGTGTGCACATTCCATTTCTCCTCTTGGGAGGACCTCGCTTTCCCACCAATCATCCCACCTTTGAATGGCAGTCTATGTATCAGTTCTGAGAAACAAGGTTAGTACGTTCATGGGGATGCTGAGTCTGTATATCAGTTAGGAGAAAAGAGCTTTGTGCCTTCGTGGGGATGCTGAGCTCCAGCATCATCAGCTCAAGTGTTGCTGTGGGAACTGGCTCGTCTGTCTTAAAAAGATGGTTCCCTACTATAAAAGATTCCTGTAGTCAGACTTTCTTTTGGGACCACCAGCACACAAATGACATGAAGACTTATTAATTATGAAAGCTTGGCTTTTACCTTAGGCTTGTTCCCAGCTATCTTTTATAACATAAATTAACCCATTTCTGTTAATCTATGTAACCTGTTTCTCTTAATCTGTTTTCTGCCACATGGCTTTTACCTTTCTCCCATTCTGTATATCCAACTTATTCCATGTCTCACTGGCATCTCCCACGTGCTTGGATACTTCCTTAGTTCCTCTCTCTCCCCAGAAGTTCTACCTATTCTCTCCTGCCTAGCTATTGGCTATTTAGCTCTTTTTTAAACCAATCAAAAGGCGCCTTAGGCAGAGACATATCTTTATGATAGATTCCTTCCATCCTATGCTGAGGATAAGGGCCCACCTGACTTTGAAGCCCACTGTCTTGGTCACATGACACCAAATCATAGAGGGCACAGGGGACTACCCTGTTACCCTGTTTTGGGATCCACGTCCTCTCTTGTCTGATTATGCCAGAGCATATGTAAGCAGAGACAAGGTCTCACTGTGGAGCCCCTGGCTTGCCTGGAACTCAGTTGGTAGGTCGGACTGGCCTCAGACTCACCGAGATCCCTGCCTCTGTACTTAAATGTGGTTTCTGGGGTAGTGTGCTTCAGTTCAGACATCAGCTGCTTCTCTTACAAGCAGTGGCCTAGGAGTCATTTCCAGAGTCTCACTTTACCATCTGCAGAGTGGCCAGCATTAGCAATAATCTCCTCAGTTTGTGTGTGTGTGTGCATGCGTGTGTCCCTAAGCATATGGCTTCTGGTGTTGCCATGTTTTATCATGCTCATTGTCTCTCTTCTTTCTTTCCAAATGAATTACTGTTTTGTATATATTTTAAAAGATGATTTAAAATGAAGTTCATTGTTCTAAATTTACAATGTATCATCTGCCCATTCTCTGTTGTGATGAGTGGTTTTAGTTCAAAATAAATTACGGGTCATTTTAGAGCACTGCAATGAAGAAAGGCCCCGAGCTTCCGTCAGGAGCTCTCCCCAGTTAACACGGAGTTTTTCTGTTATGCGTTAGCTTTTGCCTACTTCATCTGGATTGCCGCCAGGTTGGGAAGAAAAACAAGATGAAAGAGGACGGTCATACTATGTAGACCACAATTCTAGAACAACCACGTGGGCCAAGCCCACCATGCAGGTACTCTGCACTGTTAGCTTGTCCTTCTTACAGCTTCCCGGGTGAGCTCGGACTGTACACTTGGTGTCTTCTGTTTGTCCTGCCGTCTCCTGTGGACTCCAGTGTGTGTCATTACATGAGGCAAATCTAATCGGGGCTAGGAGAACAAAATCATAATCTAGTCCATTGGATGATTACTACTTTCGATGACTGTGCTGTTTCATTTTGGCGTGCATGCGTGCACGTGGTGTGTGTGTGTGTGTGTGTGTGTGTGTGTGTGTGTGTGAGTGAATTTGAGAGTGCATGCATGTGTGGAAGCCTAAAGGACACCATGTCTGTTCCTCAGTTGCTCCATTTTATTTACTGAGTCAGGCTCTTTTGCTGAATTTGGAGTTTTTTCTGGGATCTGGTCTCCATCTCTCAGACACTGGGATTGTACGATGGCCACCATGTCCTCCTGGCTTTTTTGTGTGCTGTGGATCTGAACTCTGGTCTTCACAGCCATGGCAAGCACTTTATCCACGGAGCCATCTCCCTGATCCCTTGTTCAGATAGTTTGTTAATGGGTGGTCTTGGTGATGGGTGTCTGTGAAATTTGTAATTAGGCACTGGCTGCTCTTGCAGAGGACCCAGGTTCACCACTCAGCACCTACGTGATGGTTCACAACCATCCATAACTCCAGTTCTAAGGACTCGATGCCTTCTTTCCACCTCCATGGACACTACATGCACTTGGTGCTTAGCCATACAGGCAAGCAAAACCCACATATAAAATAAAATAAATAAACTTTTAAAAGAAGTTTATAATTGTGACCTCTTCCATGTAGCAGACTGATAATATGTTTATTCTATCTTATTACCATTTCTTTCACTGAATTTTTTTTCTTTTTACATTTATTTATTTATGGAAGGTGGACACCACAGAGTGTGTGTGTGTGTGTGTGTGTGTGTGTGTGTGTGTGTGTGTGTGTG